>JAULUF010000078.1:2245000-2277500 GCA_031834385.1 Semotilus atromaculatus | reverse complement strand
AACGCTTAACGTTCCTTATCCGACAAATTACAAACATCCCACGTCTACAGAATATGAGCTGAGGGACAGATCAGGAGACTTTATAGAGTCAAAACTAGATTTTGCCATATTCAATGTGTGCTTATGACACATATTATATACAAAATCAATCAAAACTAATCAGAAATTAAACGCTTTCGATAAAACTGATTTGAAATAAACACATTTCTGATTAAAGAAAACAAATAAAACAGGTTGTTGTCTTCCCTTTTGCCAAATATGTAGGACAACTTCAACACCCATAATGCACTGGGGCGCACTGCCGTACAAACCACTCCCAGTCTAATATGAACACGCTTGACCAGATGCATCAATAATCGCATACTTCCCTACTATATAGTAGTCGGAAAACTGTATGTGACTAAATACGTATGTCTGAATTGTACAGGTGACCTAATACTTCTGAAATGTTACTATCCCATAAGGCCATGGGAGAGGATTTGTGAACGGTAGTGAAGCGCTGGTAGGTCACATGACACTGACAGCACGGTGAATGATGTGCGTTCAGATTACATCCTATGTGACCTAAGGAAAATCAGCAAGTATAAGCAGTCATAACTGTGCAGCCGAGTACAACATTCTTATGGGTACATTTCTGAAATTGAGATTTATACATCCTCTGAAAGCTCAATAAATAAGATTTTCATTGATGTATGGTTTGGTTAAGATATGACAATATTTGGCTGATATACAACTATTTGAAAAAATCTAAACATTGAGGAAATCTCCTTTAAAGTTGTTCATTTATGTTGGCGATTTTGTTGCATCCACTCTCAAAAATAAATATTGTGTATATTTACGGTAGGAAATTCACAAAATATTTTCATGGAACATGATCTTTACTTAATATCCTAATGATTTTTGGCATAAAAGAAAAATCGATAATTTTGACCGATTCAATGTATTGTTGGCTATTGCCACAAATATACCCGTGCGACTTATGACTGGTTTTGTGGTCCAGGGTCACATATACTAAATAATATATATAGTATACTGTATGATTTCGAACGCAGCCACAGTCTTGCTTTAGTAGGAAATACTTCTTGGCAAACTTTTAGTAATAATGGTGTTGATTTGTATTGTTCCCAGTGAAGGATCCAGTGAAGGCACTGGATAAAATACAGCAGAGAATCATAAATATAGAGAGAACGCCGGTATGGAAAAACTGAAAAACTCTGTTTATAGTTAGCGTTGGGTGTCGTTTGAATTTTAACTATTCTGATTTTGTTTATCGATTCCGATTCTTATCTATGCCTAATTTCGATTCTACGGTGGCCGAGAGAGCTCAACGCGCTGCAAATAAAGAAAATACATGCATATAGAAAAAAACACCCGCAAATTAAGAAAACATCTTCATCAGTTTCACGACACACGTGTGCTCACAACACAAACCAAATACACACGTGCACTCACAACACAAACCAAATACAGAAACGTGCTGCAAATAACACAGACCACAACGGAAATGTTTAATCCTTTTTTGTTGTACAAAACATACAGAGATTACATTTTTATGACATACAACTTTGTATACAATATCATGTCATCAGAATACAAATGAAAAAAGAACAATGAGCTGAAAACTAAAATAAATAAAGAAAAAAGATAGAGAAAAAGAACATATTAAGAGGGACATAATTAAGAGGGTTCTTATGAGGAACATAAGAGGGAAAGATATTAATCTAAACATCAATTACAAGGTACACACTTTTTCAAGTTATGTATAAATTTGCATAAAGAAAAAAGTTTAATAAGAAATGTTAGGTAATGTAGGGTCCAAAGTTTTAAAGTTGAGACACTCACACACAGATATATAACGCATATTTTAAAAGCTTTAAAATAAAAAAAATTATATATATATCTGCAACCGTTATGTTTACAGCATTATATGTAAGAACAGCTATTCAGCTGATGGTCACTGTGCTGCGTTGTCATGGGAACATCCCAGATGAAAATAATGAGGAAATTCAAGTGCGTTCCAAACGGCTACATAATGGCACACTAGTGCCCTGCTCACTCCACAGTGCCCACTACACGGGCTTCGAAGGGAGTAGGGCATAGGGATGCTCACGAGCAATAAGTACGCGCGTCCCAGCCGGGTCCGTCACTTATTGGGGTCCCCTGGAAACATTTCCGTTGTGGTCTGTGTTTTTGCAGAGCGTTTCTGTATTTGGTTTGTGTTGTGAGTATTTGGAGCACACATGTGTTGTGAAACTGATGAAGATGTTTTCTTAATTTGCGGGTGTTTTTTTTTTTATTTGCATGCGTTTTTTTCTGTTTGCATGTATTTTTTCTATTTGCATGTATTTCTTTCTATTTGCATACGTTTTTTTCTGTTTGCATGTTTTTTCTGTTTGCATGCGTTTTTTTCTGTTTGCATGTATTTTTTTCTGTTTGCATGTGTTTTTTTCTATTTGCATGCGTTTTTTTCTGTTTGCATGTATTTTTTTCTATTTGCATGTTTTTTTCTGTTTGCATGTGTTTTTTCTATTTGCATGCGTTTTTTTTCTGTTTGCATGTGTTTTTTTCTGTTTGCATGTATTGTTTTCTATTTGCATGTGTGTTTTTTCTATTTGCATGTGTTTTTTTCTATTTGCATGTATTTCTTTCTATTTGCATGCTTTTTTTACTGTTTGCATGTGTTTTTTTCTGTTTGCATGTATTGTTTTCTATTTGCATGTGTGTTTTTTCTATTTGCATGTGTTTTTTTCTATTTGCATGTATTTCTTTCTATTTGCATGCTTTTTTTTACTGTTTGCATGTGTTTTTTTCTGTTTGCATGTGTTTTTTTCTGTTTGCATGTGTTTTTTTCTGTTTGCATGTGTTTTTTTCTGTTTGCATGTGTTTTTTTCTGTTTGCATGCGTTTTTTTCTATTTGCATGCGTTTTTTTCTGTTTGCATGTGTCTTAGCGCGTTGAGCTCTCTCGGCCACCGGACGATTCCAATAACTTCAAGAAAAAACTTTAGATATCATTTACATTTAGTCTTATTGCATTATGTACTTATTTGTAGCTGAATATCATGAACACAAATCAACAGGCTGAAGAACACTTACACAAGGAGCGTTTGCCTGTGGTTTATACACACCATAGAAAAACAACTAGCCTAACTAATATACATTTCAAGCATTATTAAGGAAAAGTAAACATTATAACAAATAAAACTGAACAAAGACACGATTGAAATAAACAGTGTGTTAAGATTGTCAGGTGTTCAGTTCAGGTACAGAAACTGTAATCAAATGTAAAATAACACTGCACTTTATAAATTAAATATAAATTACAAATATAGTTACAAAAGTTATTCAGTAAAGAACTAACAATGAACATTAAGGTTATTAAATCCTGTAAAATATACAGCATTAACTAATGTTGTTAACAAATTATAGTTACCCAAACTTTACTGACCAACGGCCTAATAATTGATTTTCTCACTGAAAGCCTCGTGTGGAATAAATGTAGAAGCCGTGCAGCTGTTCATCATCTTAACATTTCAGAGCTATAAATATTTTATTATTTTGTGACTTATGACTCTGAAAGAAAATCAGAGGTTTGCAAATAAAAAGGTGCAAAAATATATCAGGAACACTTCACAATAAGGTCACGTTAATGCATTAGTTAACAATGAATTATATATATATATATATATTGTACAGCATTTATTCATCTTTGTTAATCTAAGATAATAAAAACAATGTCTCATGTTAGTTCAGACTGCATTAACTAATGTTAACACACATCTTTTGATTTAAAAAAAAGCATTAATAAATGTTAAAATTAGCATAAATTAAGATTAATAAATGCGGTATTGTAACTAATGTTAACACAATGTGATTATTGTAAAGTGTGTCCACAATATCATTAGCATTGTTGCATATCCAACTTAAAAAACAAAACAAAGCAACACCTGAAGGATTGGTCTGCATGCTTGAAACAATTTAGCAATTCTAAAGTAGTTCAGGCGTAAGTAAACTGATATTTCATGAGGCGTAGTGATGTTACCAGATTAATGTGTTGCTTGGCTGTGGGTGAGATTGGCCTGATGTGGTAAAGTCTGATGCGTATACGGGTGCAGTGTCAAACTAGGCCTGTTATAAAACAGATTCATCACTACAGAAATAATGTAAAGCAGCTGCAGATGTGCAAATACATATCAACTATAGCAAACGCTGACACACGCGTGATTTAATGAGATGATCAAACAGTTCGAATTAAAATCGCTTTAATAATAAAAAAATGGTAAAACTTTACAATAAGGTCCCATAAGTAAATGCATTAACTAATGAGCAATACATCTGTTACATTTATGGATACACCGATATGAACATTTTAGTCGATACCAAGAACCGATAATTATTTATATTTGAAAGCCGATAACCGATTTATCGGCCGATAAATTTAAAGCCAAATTTTTTGTGACATTTTTGAGAGCCTGGTTACAAAACAAAAGTCTCACCATTAAAAGCCATGTCCTAAGCACACAATTATAATGTTCACAATATAATTTTATATATGACAGACGTGTGCTGCACGTTGCACTTTACTGTATTTTCATTATTATTTTTTTATTCCAATCATATTTCCAGCAATTCGAAACCATCGTGTTGAAAAGTGCAGAGCAGATATAATACATTATTTATCAGCTTTAATATATCAGCCAAATTTTCTTATCAGGCCGATAACGATAACTTTAAAAATGAACATCACATCGGCCAATATCGATATGGTGGCCGATATATCGTGCATCCCTAGTTGTATTATATATTAATATTAGCTAAATGTTCATGGTTAGTTCATGTCAGCTCAAATCCATTGAATATATATATTAACAGATGCAACTTTAGATTTTAATAAGGTACTAGTATAAGGTATAAGCTTGAAACATTAACAAGGATTAATAAATTATTAATAAGTATTTTTAAAAGTTAACAAATGAAACCTTATTTCAAAGCATTACCATAAAAAATATACTTAGTCTTGTATATGACTAATAAAATCTTGCACTTGGTCTTAAATGGATCAAAAGAATTAGTAGATAATTAAGAATAAAAAGATAATTTTCTTTAAAGCTGCTGTCCGTAACTTTTTTAAGAATAATCCAAAATATTTATTAAAAAAAAAACATATTCTGCCAGTGGTCAAATCTATCTGCTTGCCATAGCTAGATTCAAAACGGTTAGCTTGTAATAATGATTTTAATTCCAGTGGTACTGGTGGGTTTCCGCGGGAAATTCGAGCATGTCTTTGCGTCATTACGTCACACCCGTACACATAAAGAAGGAGATTCGGCTATACTGCGCGTGAGGAGAGATGTATAGGCTTTTCTCGCAGCACTTTACATAATTAAACTTATGGCATCCAGAAAGATCCAAACAACAATCATCAGTGTCAACTGGATATTCACCAGTTATAAAACCTAAAAGACTTAGATTTAAGGTGGCAAGAGAAAGATAAAGAAACCGTCTCATGCGAACACAAGGATTTAAACATCGGCGGGGCTTTTGGACGGTGCGTGAACTCCGTGTTTTGAAGGGGTTCAAAACGGAAGAAGAGACCGCTTTTTTTCTGCTGAACAAGTAAGACATTTCAATAGTTCAATCGTGTAACACTACCACTGTTTTCTTAATTCACACAGTTATGGAGTTTCCTTTGTTGTGCCTTTCTCGTTTTGCTATTATGGAGAATATGAATTCTGAACTACACAGGTAACCATAACACATTAAATTTAACGTTAGTCACGCAATGCTGATGTTGTTAACATGAACAATTTGAGAACAAAGTAGGCTATAATTTGCACGGTTGCTGTAAATCGCGTTGATTAAATCTAACGATCGCTTGTCATGTCGAATGCTTTTTCCCCCTTAGTTGATCAGAACAAAAATGGATGTTACTTACTTGTTCAGAAGATATTTTCCGGTGAAAATTCTTATGTTGGTCAAACTTTCAAAAAGTGAATCTGTGATTCTGAATGCCAGTATCCACACAGCGCGGTGATTGACAGCAGCACTCGCCTCAAAACATCGTGTTCATCCGCGCTGTTTCATGCCGATTTACAACCCACGTAAAGATGATAATTCCGCGAATAACTGCAATTGCAGATTTCGAACAGAGATGGTGACAAAGAGGAAAAAGCTACGGACTGTAGCTTTAATTAATTAAAGCACACTGAACAAATGGCAGGGCTGAAATATTACAATAATCAGAGTTCTGAAAAATAAATAAAACAAAACGCCACCAAAACTGAGACTTTTTAAACAAACTGCTTAATCAGAGATATTTGTTGAGAAGGCTTTATTGATTATTGAAGACAGACGGTGAAGGAGAAAGTGACATGCAAGATAAATGGCCAACTTTTAAAACATTTGAACAAAAATCCAAGCTTAATTGAGTCTGACAGCCGTGTCAAACACCCTTCATTATTCTAATGTTATGAGTGATCAAGATGAATGGTTTTAAAGTGTCAAAAATCAATGTAAACAAAATCAATAGTGTTTTCATTTGACATTCTCGCCTACTGAGTTGAATAGCAACACATCTCAATGTAAGTGGAAAATTACTATCATTAAACGCAATCAGTACGAGCCTGATTGAATATTATGGAGGAGTCAAGCATGTGTGAGAGCGACGGGATCAGATCAGGACAAACACCGGAGAACCCGACGTGATCCCAAACATCAAATTAATTATCTGCAAAAAATACGCATTTTTACACCATCAGCGTCACTAAACAGAACGGCAAAAATGACTGAAATCTCCAATTTGACATTGGATGGAAAAAAAGATGCACGAAAAAACTGATGTAAATCGACATATGAATGACAGCTGTGTGAACGCAGACGCCGCGCTGTACATCATCTTTACGTTTCTGCAGTGTGAATGTTTTATTATTTTGTAAGCAGGCTAGGTTTGACTTATGACTCTGAATTACTTATTTATCATTTAACACCACATCCACATCAAATGCTTTATTTATTCATGGCAAACTCAAGAGTCATAAAATTGAAAATAATCACAATACACTGCAAGAGAGTGTTTGTCTTGTTTTACAGCACAAACATCAAAACATTCTTAAATCAAGATACAGTTACTGGAGAAACAACATTACAAAAGATGTCAAGTCTTTTCAGAAAATCTATAAAAATGAAGCGAATTTGTGCTTAAAACAAGAATGGGAATTCTTGAATTCAAAGTGAAAACAAGATTATTTTTCTTCCCACTTTGGCAGATACTTGTTCCTTGTTTTAAGCAAAAATTCACTTCAATTTTGATGAATGTTTTTCAGTCAACCAGATTTTATTTCACTTCTCCAATAAGTGTATCTTATTTTAAGAATGTTTAGAAATGCAGAAATACTGAGGAAGAACTTTTTTTTTTCCATTATATATACACAATAACTTAACAATAATATCTCTACAAACAAAAAATATATAATATAGTCAGTACAATAACAATAACAGTTGTATAAAATCTTTCGATTTGATAAAAAAATTAAATGTGTGTGTATTAGTACTTCTTGAATAAAAACGTTGCCTATATAATTTAAAGCAATAAAATATGCTGCTTTAGACACAAACAATTGTAAGGCATTTCATAACTAGATTTACTTCTAATGAATCTGATAAGGCATACAGGTTTGCAAATAAAAAGGTGAAAATTAGCAATTTATTGCATAACATTAAAACATACAGCCTTTCATTTTAAAAATGGAATTTCACAAATATATCAGGCTTCTTGAAATCTCCAATATGCCAACAAAAAGATGCTCAAAATGAAACGAAATCAACATATGAATGTATTTGTTTTTGCAAATTAAACTGAAGTTTGCTTTAGCAACAAACAAACCATGACAAGCATCTTTTGATTAAGTTTGCATAAACTCCACAAATGCAAGGACATTTACAGTGCGAGGACTCTGAAAGTCACGCGTATATTATCTCTGAGCTGAGGGCGACGGCGCCGAGGACGTGTTGAATGTCACAGACCCTCAGCGTGTCTCGAATCCCGATCCCAGGGTCTGTTAGCGCTCGGGATTAAACACGGGGTGTTTGTGGCTGTTGTATTTGCCTTGGAGATTTCATTTGTTTTGTAAGATTACAGATATCTCCGTGTGTTTTCTGCTCGCAGCATCTCTGTTTGCCTTCTCAAATGATCTGTTTAAGCAGCGCTGAGAGGAACCTCTGGAGAAGGTCATTAACGCTCAGGCACACAGAGAACGAGAGACTTGAGGAGGAACTGAGATGCACTTGTGCATTCGAATGAAAAAAGGAGAACAGAAAACACACAAAAAAAGTGTCATCACCACCACCACTATATATATATCAACCAGGACTTATTTGGTCATTTCAATATCATTGCATTGGCTGGTAACCAGTATCGACAGTATTGAACAAAATTTCAGACCATAAGGATGGATAACTTGCTTATATTTATGCTTTCATACATCAGAGAAAAAAAATCATTAAAGTGCCCCTATTATGCCAATTTAAAGGTCTCTTACAATCGATTTACAGTCATCCAAGGTGAAAAAACACTAATTTTCTAACTGTATCCACTGCAGCATCAGCTCTTTTTCAGCTCACGCTTCGATCGAAGATTCAGTCTCTCTAAGCTCCGCCTCTCTGAGAGCTGCTCTGCTGTGATTGGTCAGAAAGCAAACGCTCATTATCATATCTGAGTCTCAGCTCTTGATCACAGTGATACGAACAGTAACGATGACGTGTTTTACCGTATCGATCTCATCAAAGTGGATTTGCTTTGTCAGCAGTCTTCTCGACACGAACAACACGAACCAAACTCTTCAATCTCAGACACACTAGTGTAGGGGTCGTCACTTTTGTGAAAAAATCCTGTTCGATTGTAAAATCGATTTTCCATGTCTAAAGACATTTCCATTTTCAACACCAAATATAGGCAAATCCACGGACAACTAACAGGCGTTAGGACGAAAATAAAGACGGTGTATGAGACGCACAAGTCAGCAATATTTATGAATGATTTATTGGTGTGAAGTTTTGTGCACAATGACAAACAGGTGTGCAACATTCAGGGTTTGATATTAACACCCGCCGTTATATAAGGCCGTTAAAAGCGATTCCCTATTTTTGTTTTCGAAACTTATGTTGGTTGGTCCGATCGATTGTGCAAACGAACGTAAAGTGACAGCCGCACTACAGTGTTTAAGGGGCGGAGCTAAGAGACGCTGTTCGGCCAATCAACACCACAGGCTGGCATTATGCAAATTAGTTACAAGTGAGACTGTAATTACTGACGACACACTTCAGCATTTCAGAATCACTTCTTTCTTTTGGGACACAGTTTATCATCACTTTTATCTGTGAAACTGCAGAACTTCTACATTCACACACAGCTCTATTACACACTTCATGAGAGGGAATATCCAAAAATGCATAATAAGGGCGATATAATGGTAACGATTAAAGCTTCTATTAATGATTCCTTCATAATTTTGAGGAAGAAAGATGTTTGTAAACGTGTCTCGCTCCACATCGGCACGAATAGAGCCGTCACACAACCATTAACGGAACTGAGTGTCATAAAAAATGGAAGCGATTCTAAATAAAAAATAGATTTTGATTCTCAACCCTCGTCTAAACTCTTCCAGCTCAATGGTTTCTCGTGGCCGTCCAGTGAACTCTTTCATATCCCTCGTTCCTCATTTCGGCATTCAAAAAACAATTTGTTTTCATTGTGGCAAAAATGCTTTTCAGAGAATAGCGGGTGACATCGCGGGCACTACGTCTATATTTTTTTACAGTCTACACTCTTAGAAAAAAGGGTTCATTGTGGTTCTATATAGTAAATGTATCTTTACTCGACTCCAAAGAACCTTTTATGCTAAAAAGGTTCTATAATGATTTCTTTTGGCACAAAGGTTCTTTATAGGCTATTATTCATTCATATATTACATTATTCTGCAACATTTTGTAGTTGTAATTAAATTATTGTTTATTAATCTGCTGTAGTAACTTAATATCACATTTTAATCATGCTGATTTTTGGAGGAGAAAAACTGAAATGGCACTCTTCGTGTGATATTGATTAACTACAGAAAATTATATAAATATATACATTTTCTAACCCCCATATCTTGAATTTTGTGATCATTCACATGCATTCATAAAAACATTTTAGGGTCTTGATGTTTGTCAATAATATGAAATATTTAATCCGGAAAGGACAAAATAAATGATAATGAATGAACCCCTAAAAGGTTCCATATAGAACCTTTTTATTGAACCCTTAAAACGGGTTCTGTAGAACCTTTTAGGGGTTCCAAATACGTAGTGCCGATAGAACCTTTTAAGGTTATATATAGTAGTGTATGGTTTTACCGTATCAATCTCATCAAAGTGGATTTGCTTTGTCAGCAGAAACAGCGTCTTCTCGACACGAACAACACGAACCAAACTCTTCCAGTCTCAGATACACTACAGTGTTTGAGGGCGGAGCTAAGAGACGCTGTTCGGCCAGTCAACACCACAGACTGACATTATGCTAATTAGTTACAGAATCGCTTCTTTTCTTTTATGAGACAAAACTCCATTTATCTTTTAAACCTTTTCATTCACAAACAACTATTCATGATGCAATGGCCATCTAACAGCTCTACATCAACACGCAGAACCCCAACAGGAACATAATAAATAGACTATTATCATTAAATGAAATCTTTTTAAGTAGCTTTTGTTCCATTTGAACCTGAAAAACAAGCAGCAATTACAGTGTCAACTACGCTCTGAGATATTCTGACCTCACAATTATTTAGACAAAACCCAAGCACACAATCCTCAAGGACAAAATGAGTGTGTCCCTTTCTCACGCTTCATCGTTTCATACAGTACATGTCATTCTGGGATGAGCATCACCGGACCAGCATGCATTGCAGCACTGGACTCATTTAATCTGTACCCAAGAGAACCATTTTAACTAGTGCAGTTTGAAGTAGTCACTGGAAGAAGAATCCATTTGAACTTCAACATAAAGTGCAGTAGTTGCTGTCCATCAACTTTTAACTGGGATGATTGCATAAACTGAAGCACTGCCTTAGAATTTGCCCAAATTTTGGCTTCTTATAATAATTTGACCTGATTAAAAAAAAAAAAAAAGTACCCTGAATGCAATATATGTCACTTTGAATAAAAGCATCTGTCAAATGCATACATACGAATCCAATTTTTTCGCCTTTTGGAAAGAACTTAAAATGCTGTCTAGGAAGCTCACTTGATTTTGGAAGCAGAGCTCTTGACAAGCAAACAGAAATAGAAAAAAACATCTATCAGGGCATTTTAAAACATAGCGAATTATTCATAATGCAAGCATGACTGCTTTCTACATGTGGAGAACTGACCCATGGCTAGAGGCGCCGATATCCCAGCGAACACTCACAAGTACACTTACACTACTGCATCTTAACATGCTGCGTGTGTTTGGGAAGGGAATGATTACGGTATCAGAGTCTGCAGGGATATAAATCACTATATGCTCTTATTTAATTTATTCTGAGGATCTTCCTTTTGGATTTTAAAATGTGAGTTTCCTATGAAAGGTTTCATTAGTGCATATTGAAGCACACTGACCTACACCACACCGATCTCGCTCTCTCTCACAGAAACACTATTGATATACTACATCAACCAGGCTGATTAATCTGACAATGTTTGGCCGTTTCAATATTATTGCACTGGCCAGGACCCATTCCAGCAGAAGTGTGGACAGTGCATTTGTTCTGGTAACAGAACTTCAGTGAACCAGAGAGGAAAAGTCACTAACTAACTATTTTGCTATTTTACATCAGTGAAAAACTCACTAAATCTGCATCAAAACTAATTACAGGGCAATATATGATTGTTTACATTAATTTGTGTGTGTGTGTGTGTGTGTTTGTTTTTGTGATATATGAGGACACAAATGTGTATAATGACATGCATATTACACTGGTATTACAACTTACACGTGATTTATGAGGACATTGCATGAGTCCTCATATTTCAAATAGCTTAAAAAACATAAAAAACTGTTTTTTTTAAAAATTGTTTTTTTTAAAAATGTAAAAATGCAGCATGTCTCCTGTGATGGGTAGGTTTAGGGACAGGGGCAGTGTGTGTGTGTGTGTGTGTGTGTGTGTGTGTGTGTGTGTGTGTGGGGATAGAATATATCGTTTGTACAGTATAAAAACCATTACACCTATGGAATGTCCTCATAAATCACAAAAACAAACCTGTGTGTGTGTGTGTGTGTGTGTGTGTGTTTATATATAAATAAATATTGGTGACACACATATATAATTGTTTATATTATTTTTATATTATATTTTATGTACTATATAATTAACGTGTATTACATAAAATATTATATAAAAATAATATAAACAATGTTATTTTTATGACATTTTGATTAGTAATTTGTATTATTATTGTAGTTATTCTAATTATATATTGATTGTGAGTGTGAGTGAGTGTGAATTTGTTTGTGTTTGTGTGTGTGTGTGTGTGAGAATGTGAGATTGTGTGTGTGTGTGTGTGAGTGAGAGAGTGAGAGAGTGTGTGTGTGAGCTTCAGTTCCATACGAACAAAACTCTCATTTTAAAGAAACAAGGCCACCAAAAACTAAAAACAAAACCGGCACAGTTTGAAACCAGCTCAAGGCCACTTAAATAACTTTGTTATCTGCATTATATAAGAGAAATCTAATGAGCACAAATGAACGAGCACAAGAAACATTTAGCTGCACACTAATATAATTATTTAAAGTCAAACACAACTCACATCAGTGGTGTAATGCACCTCATCGACGGCGTATTTCTCCTTGAAGTGTTGAGGCGGGTGAATCCTGTCGACACACACACACACACACACACACACACACACACACACACACACACACAGAAAGAGGTTTAATGAGAACTTCCTGTTGAGTGACGCACTTTAGTTTGACATGATCAAACAAAACCTGTTCTCTCCTCATTTTTAACGAAGGTCGTTTAGGGCTGATTACTGACCTGATTTTAAAAGCATTGAAAAATGATACTCTGGATTTTAATGTTCAACAAAGACTGAACCCAAATCTTGATTCTGCTAATGGTCTCTGCAGCCCTCGGATAATCAAGTAAATGGACTCTTGATGTGACGAAGAGTTTTTGGTTCTCGGAAGTGAAGTATTCACGCAAACACACTCCAACCTCATTTTCAAATTGCACATCAATAACTTTGAGAGCTTTAGTAATATAGAAACACGGCTATAAAGTTTGCAAACAAATTTGATTTTGCCCTTTTGATTTTGGTGATATCTGGGTAATACAGCACAACACAAGGTTTCTAGAAGTAACAATTAATAACCAAATAACCCATTCATTTTCTATTTATATGCACTAAAATTCAAAAGTTCGGGGTCAGCTAGATTTTTATAAATGTGTTCATCAAGAATGCATTAAATTTATCAAGTGTGACAGTAAAGACATTTATAATTTCAATTAAACGCTGTTCTTCCGAACTTTCTATTCATCAAAGAATCCTGAAAAAATAAATCTATCAGGGTTCGCATTAAAATATGAAGCAGTTTTCAACACTGATAATAATAAATGTTTTTTTGAGGATCAAATCATCATATTATCCTGATTCCTGAAGGATCATGTGACACTGAAGACTGGAGTAATGATGCTGAAAATACAGCTTTGATCACAGGAATAAATGACACTTTACTATATATTCACATAAAAAAATTAATTCAAAATTTTTACTTTATTTTTAATCATATAAATGCAGCCTTGGCGAGCAGAGGAGACTTCTCAAAAACATGAAACATTAAAATGTAACTGACCCCAAACTTTTCAATCTGTGTGGTTTTAGCTTCATTTTTACACAAAAGTGTTTAATTGCTCAATAAGTACTAAACCACCAACAAACCTGATAAGAGATAAACAAGAAAAAACTTAAACAGTAAATGATGTAATCGAGTGATCTAAAACTACTGTCTATATCTGAATATTTTCTACACACCTTTTTGTTATGAAACTTACAATCAAGGACTTTTTATTTGATTTTATTGTAAAGGCTGATCTGATTACTGTAATTCACAATGATTAATCGGATGAGTAGTTCATTCATTCCCTAATTATGCAACAATGTGTATTACCGTGTGACGCTGAGAGCCGGCTTGTTTGGTTCAAGGCTTAGAACGCTTTACTAATGAATTTTTAAAAAATCCCTATGGAGAACAAGAATGAGAAATATTTCAGCATGAATTAAGCAATCATCCCCGTCTGTAGCACAAACAGTGGCGGACGAGCGTCACACTGATGGAGTGTAATATTAAAGGTCAGGGGTTTGAGCAAACCATTAACTCCAGTGTGAGCACTAGTGATAGCAATGCTTGTCTTAACACCAATTATGTCATTAATTATGCATTAAGCTGTTAAATAAACGTAATTGCATTAACCCCATGTAATCGCTCTCATTTGGAGCTTTACGTAAACATGGCAGCCACGGGAATGATGCACATCACGGCATCCATAAACACTGTGATACTAAGAAGAACAGCGGGAATTGAATGTCGGGTCAGTGATCAAAGCAGCCGCTAACACAAGCCCAACCGGTAGCAGACTCACAGATGAACCGTGTGTCGTCGATTAGGACGGCTTATCCAGCATGAAAAGGAAGAGAATTTACCGCAGCACGTTTGAAAGAAAGATTTAAAAAGCCAAACTCCGTCTTAAAGCCGATCTCTTCACCGTGGCTTCAGCATCACATTATAACCGCCAGGCGTTACGGGTCCGAGAAACTCTCTGAGCTCGATGTCACGCCAATGTTTCCACATCATGAGGAGGACTGAGACCAAGTGTCTGTTAATATTACAATGCAATGTGGACAGGTTATTTATACATCAAAAGTTTGTATATTGGTCAAAACCTGGTCAAAAGTTTGGATTTAAAAAAAAAAAATCCCATTTTTAATTTTTTAAATCTTCTGCTGCTCACCAAGGCTGCATTTATTTGATCAAAAAAATTGTAAAAACACAAAAAAAATTAAATATTATTAACCTTTTAAATCACTGTTGTCTATGTGTATATATATAGTAAAGTGTAATTTATTCCTGTGATCAAAGCTGAATTTTCAGCATCATTACTCCAGTCTTCAGTGTCACATGATCCTTCAGAAATCAGGATAATATGATGATCTGATGCTCTTGAAACATTGATGATTATTATCAATGTTGAAAACAGTTGTGCTGCTTCATATTTGTGTGGACAATTCTATATGTATATATATATATATATAACAGACACGCACATACATACACACACACAGTATTTAACATACACAGTGTGTGTGCGTGCGTGCGTGTGTGTATGTTAAATACTGTGTGTGTGTGTATATATATATATATATATATGTGTGTGTGTGTGTGCGTGTGTGTGTGTGTGTGCGTGTGTGTGTGTGTGTGTGTGTGTGTGTGTGTGTTTTCAACTGCATGTCACCTATGTATTAAACTATTGCTGACTCCAGAGAATTTCAAAGCAATCATATCAGCAGACATCAGTGAGCATGAACATTATACATGCACATCAGAGAGAGAGTCACTCACTCGCCCATCCACGTGGCGTAGCTCTCCGGCAGCTTGGGAACAAACAGGAGGGATTTCTTGGAGTCGACGTCGATGGCGCCGTAGCAGTCGGCCTCGGTCACACCGAAGGTCCAGTGGAAAAACGACTCCTGCAGAAACACACGTGACCCAGTCAGAGGGTTCAGAGCCTCTTATGAACTCACACACAACTGTACAGCATCAAGAGGCTCGTTTACATTCATACACGTGTGCAACTGTGTAATCCAGAAATTAGTATCCAGTGTTATTGATACAAATGGTTAATAATGCCACGGCTGACTCAGACTGGAGATATTGTTTGTCCATTTAGGCCTGAAACATGCAAACACTTCACTGTGCAAGCTTGAGTCCATGTATTGCTGTGCTACGAAATTTGCCAATTCATAATGCAACATATTGCACAAAATGCATTTTTATCAATGCATTTAAGAGGAGCTGTAGTGGACATTGACTACAGTTTTAATGTTGAAGAGAATCTCGCTGAGCTAACTAACAAATTCAATAAAAGTTGTGAAGAACTAAATTAATTTCAGAGAAAGCTCTATAAGTGCTATTAGTGCAGATTATGAGCATTTTTAAACTCATCACATTTCCAGAAATTAATAACATTTTCCAGATATTAATAAATAAAACACTAAATGTTAGTGTGGTTAAATCGGTTGATTGCATCTAATATAAAATGTTGTGTTTATATAATATGTGTGTACATATGCATGCATATATAAATAAACATATATATATATATATATATATATATATATATGTTTGCATGTATGTATATATATGCACACAAACAGACACACACACACATATACATAATACACAAACACACATACACACATATAAACACAACCTTTTGTGTAGATGCGATTGATCTTGATTAATCGATTTAACAGCACTATGAAATATATAATAAATTATTTAAAATTATAAATTTAAAATCATATATAAACAGTAGCAGATGCTTCAATCAAAAGCAACTTACAAAAGAGGAACAAAGCCAATTTTTCACAGAGCTAATAATATTTGGCATATACAGTAAAATGACAGGTTTATAAGACAAGAGAAGAGAAGAGGAGAAAAAACTAATTCAATAGAAGGAATTATATTTGTTTTTGGCTTTTTTTTTGTGAGTGTGCAAGTGCATTGGTTTATAAATAAATAAACTTTTGATTATTAATATGCATTTATTTTTTTAAAAATGTTGCAAAGCTTGTGCTTGGCTGATGAATCTCCTGTTGTGTGACCGTGTTGCATTTCTTTGAATTGCATTTCAGTAAATGTGTCTTGTATCGCTGCGATTCGACATCCTGTAGGTTGTGGCCAATTTAATTCAAATTCACACTCATGAATAAAAAGCAGGCCTTTCTTACTCGATCTTCTGTGGGGCGAGATCTCCAGCAGAGCCGGGCGATCAGATAACCGAGTGTCTCGTCCACAGAGGATGATTCATTCGTGATGTTATTGTCTTGAGTGCATTACAGTTCATGTTCTCCCTGTACAGATTGTGTAATGGAGCGGTGAAATAAAAGCACCGCAGGATAGGTGCAACTTCACACACGCACTTATTAACAGCAGAAACCGGGCGCAATCAGAAATGTGCCATGCATTTGATTCCAATTAGAAACGTGCAAGTTAACACTTCAAAAAGAAGAAGAAAACTACAACACAAGACAAGCAAATAAATGGCTATGAATTATTTACAGTTAAAATACAATTAAAGCAGGAAGCCCTCAAGTAATAAACATCACAACAAAATCCATGAGATACGGCGCGCAATCTCTGCCAAACAACACTGGATGTGGAGGTTTTTGTAGCTAATGAATGAGAAACACGCTCCTCATTATGTTCAATCAACTTATGTAAATGCAGTAAATTACAAGGCTCTATCAAACACCCAACCGCAGCGCAGAAATAAAAGGTCTGAACTCACACGCCTCCTGCCAACACAAATTACCATTTAGCATTACATAAACAAGAGCACCACTTATGAACAATTATAATGAGGAGACGAACACTCAATAATCATTTAGAAACAAAACAGTTGAGCCATCGAGATGTTTCTCCTCAATGCACGACGCATGCAGAGTTTACGGTAGTGATGCATGAAACCGTGCCGTCTACGGCTATTACACGTCCACTGGCGTGACCTTTAAAGGGATAGTTCACTTTGAAATGAATTTTTGGTATGTTTTAGCTTATCTCAAGGGCATCCAAGATGTAGGTGTCTTTGTTTCTGCAGTAGTTTCAATTTTGATATTTTTAGGTCAAACCGTTGTTGTCTGTCAGTCATATAATGCAGGTCTATGGTCACCACCTCAGAGAGCATGCACAGAGAAGTCCAAATTAAACATGATTTAATGACTCGTAAATGTAAGTACACATTAATGGTCTAAGACACGGAACGAGTGGTTTGTGTGAGAAAACGAACAGTATTTATATTGTTTTTACCTCTTGTAACCACAGGTTGAGGTGGTGACCATAGACCTGCATTATATGACTGACAGACAACAACGGTTTGAACTATCCCTTTAATGCTTTATTTGAAAGTGGCGGACATTCAAAAGTCACATAAATCAGGGATTATTCCATTATTTGATTGTAAGCATTTTGGCACTGACTATTTTTACGTCTCTTAAAACTGCATCTGATGCAAGTCTCCAGTCTGAAGTAAAAAGGTCTAATTTGTTAACATGCAATAACTAACAACGATCAAAACATTTCTTACAGTATTTATTCCTCTATGTTTACATTGGTTAATAAAAATACAACTGTTTATTTTTTTATGTTAGCTAAGGTCCATTAAATAATATTAAATAACAGATACAACTTTTTTACTTTTATAATCGTTTAGTTAGCTAGATCATGAATTTTGTGCCGATGATTGATTGTCACAAATAATTGCAATTAAAGATTTAATTATGTTTTGTTTTCGTCACTTGTTTTTTTTTACTTTGAATTGTATATAATAATAGAAAATTATAATAAAATAGGCCCCTATGATTTACTTAAATGCTGTGAAAATAAATGTTTGTATAATTATTATAAAATAACTGATTAAAACTGATTAAACCCACAACATTGCATTTCATATGAAAGAAGACCTTTGACTATCTTTGTACTTTATTACACCGGAGTAAGAGACACGATATTGTGCATTTGATGGCATTTCTTTAAGATGACATTATTTGGATGGCAAATGTGAAATTTAAACTGCACAGTTATTGCAGTTATATATTCGATCGAAGAACCACGAGCAGAATCACATAATCAACAACAACTAGATTAATAAATGCTTTAGAAGTATAATTCATTGTTAGTTCAAGTTAACTAATAACAAATGGAACTTTATTGTAAAGCTCTTTAAAGCTCTTACATGCAAAACACTGTATATCAGATTTTTTCCCCATTTACGTCAGCTAAATGCACTATTTTTCAGGCTGTTTGAGATAATAGAATGCCTAAAAATCTATACACTATCTGGGAAAATATGATAGTTACTCAGTAAAAAAAAACAAAAAAAATCACCCAGTAGAGCCTACAACCTATTTTGTATTTAATTGTTCTCCAGCTGTAGTGAATCCAAAACACCCAAAATGTTAAGGATGACTAATTTTCACCTATGGCAACTAAAAAGAGGCAACCATTCTCTGACTATTTTTAAGTTAGCCTACATAGGTCAAATTAGAATTTGGTGTAAACATCATTACTAATCTTAAGAGTTCAGTTCTGTTTAGTTTGTGCTACATCAGAATCCATGCCATAATAATTTAGGCTGCTCTACTAGCAAACAGCAAATGCTGCAGTGCCAAGTAAATGTGCTCATCAATACTCTAAAATTATATTATATTTATTTGGGAAATAGCACAGTATGATAAACAACATGGCCATATATTATTATGTTGCGGTACTTTATTTGTTTGACTACTGGTCACTTTTCTCCTACCTTTAATGTGTTCCGTATAAAAAACTTTATGTCCATAATAACTTCAGCCGTTAGCCAGTAAGCTCGCTACGACGCAGGTGAAACATACAACAGCCCGCCAGGCCCTGATGACAACGACGAAGAAGATTTATATTCTTCTTCGTTAGTTTAGCAGTTGGCAAACAAGCTGATCACTCAAGCTAAACTAACGAAGTGCAATGCATTACCGCGATGCATTACTGTCCGCCACCACGCACGGTAATAGAGTTTTTGTTTCATTTTTGCCGCTCCAGTCAGAAAGACAGAGGAAATTAAACAAAGTTGAAGTAAATAACCTAAAAGATTCAGGGCTTTTGACAAAGCATTCGGGCCTTAAGCCCCATTAGCCACCCCCCCGCTCCGCCCCTGATCACAGTGTAACTGATGGTAACTGGAAAACGTGTATCAATGCAGCTGTATTTAGCTTTGCCTTATGTTACCGAATCAAACTCAATATATTTTAAACTTTACCAGTATCCATGGCCGTGGGAACTAGGGGTGCGGCAGCCGCTTCACTACATTGGCATTTAAGAGGACATGACTTTAAATAACTTTTTGTTTTTCAAAATGTTCTTTAAGAACACCTTCTACCTTTATAAAATTATCCTAAAGATTATTTCGTTTTTATAATTGTCAAATGGTTTTATAACTCCAAAAAATAATAATATATCAAAAGGCAAAATAAGCCGATCTCGCATGGAGTGAGACGTGACACTGGGAGCATCTCAGAACTCATTTGACACTCATTTAATGCATGTTCACTCAGACGTCGGTGAAAAAATTAAACATCTTGCATTCGGGGCTCTGTTCACACAGAACGTGTTTTTCCATTGCACTCTGCTACTTTCCCATTGTTTTTCCAGTGTGAACGCACTAGTCGTGTTTAACTGTTGCGCTCGAAACCGCATTCTCAAAACGCAGCACTTAAGTTAAAATAAGTTAAACTAAAATGCGCCTCGAGACCTTGCGTTTTTCCCCCGTTCCACTGCCCGCGTTTGGCGTCTTGCGTTTTCGCTTTGAAAGATTATGCACGTGTGAACAGGTGTTGTACCGGCACTAACTCCTGAACGTGTATTATAAGGTAAGATGCAGATTTTTGTGCTGTGTTTTTAAAATGTATCATGAGTTCTGAGCTGTCCTCATTCATTTGTATGTTCATCTTTTTGTTTGGGCTGTTTAATATTAGGATTTTCTTTAAACCCTGCCCCATTAAGCCCCGCCCCCAGCACCCCCCTGATCAAATATGTTCCCACGGTTATGGTAAGGGCCGGGATATTTCCCAAACACACTCGAAGCTCGACCAATCACAACACACTGATCCAGCCGACCAATCAGAGCACAGTGTGCTTTTCAGAAGGAGGGGCTTCATAGAGACAGGAAGTAAACAGAGCGTTACTGACAGACTGGGAAGAAGGAGCCGCAACAATGGAGAATATGAGGAGAATAATCAACATTACAGCAGGAAAACCTGTTCTAGTAGAGCCTGAAACTACATCAAGACTTTATAAAAGTGCATTATAGTTGGTCTTTAACTTAATGTGTGTGTGCAGCACCTGTCTGAAGATCATGTCGGTGTCGGTACAGTATCTCTGCTTCTGTTCTCCTCCTTGAAGAACTATAACAGATCCAGCCTGTAGATCCTTCTCAGATTTCAGGCCTTGACACAAACGCTCTCGGTTTTCTGCAAACAGGGCGGCCGATACCCTCAACGTATCCTTTCCCAGCCAATACACTGCCTTCCTGTTATAGACAACACAGACACATTCATGTTATTCACACTGCAAATCACACTGTGACAAGAGTCTTTTCATTCTACTTGTTCAGTTTACACACAGATGGTATAAATTGTTGATTATATCTTGATTAAAAAACCTGCTGAGATGAAATTAATAGCTTTGTGACTGTAACACAGCTGTTACGCTGGATTTGATCCCATGATAACAGGGAAGAATGATTTTTTTGCTGATCTCGGTGCCAGAAACACTGAAAAACACTGACCACAGGAGAAACACATCTGGTGTGCAATTTTTTTTCATGAAATATGCCTAAAATAAGTTTTGATAATGCTGCTTTTCTCCTACTTTTTTAGTAAATATATCTGTGTAGATACAAAAAAGCTACAAAGTTTCATAACAGTAGTGCTATATTCTGTATACATCTGTTCCTAAAACCAAATCATTATTCTCTGGCGATACGATTACCTCCGTCATTCTTGATGTTCAAATAAAAAAAAAGTATGCCTTGACATCTCACACCAGGTTTGATGTTTATACTCAAATATGCAGTATGGAGAATTGATATTTGAGAGCTGCATGATTTTCAATATTAAAAAAAACTATACTTTAATATGTTTCTCACAATAAACATAGAAAACAACTAGAAAACTTCATTAGGTCACCATGAAGAGCTGCATTGGTCCTTCAGAGATTATTTAACATTAAACAGAAAACAAATACAGTTAATAAATAATGAATTCTTCTTTCAGCCGAACACAATCAGAATTATATTAAAAAATATCCTGGCCCTTCCCAGCTTTATAATGGGAGTGAATTGTACCTGAGATTTTGAAGCCCAAAAAAAGTGCATCCATCCATCATAAAAGTAGCCTAATCCATATGACTCCAGGGGTTAATAAAGGCCGTCTGAAGTGAAGCCATGCATTTGTGTGAGAAAAATATCCATATTTATAACTTTATAAATGAATCACTTGCTTCCGGTAACGGATGGATGTGCTTTTTTGGGCTTCAAAATCCCATTATCATCACTTCCATTATAAAGCTTGGAAGAGCCAGGATATATTTTAACATAACTCTGATTGTGTTTGGCTGAAAGAAAGTCTTATACACATAGAACGGCTGAAGAGTGAGTAAATTATTTTTGGATGAACTAACCCTTTAATATCCATTCAACCATCCATATCAGAAACAGATTATGCTTTTGATTAGACCCTGAGATGTAACTTTCTCATATCTAACATTACAATAGCACTGGACTAAAAGGAAGACAAAGTGCTTTATCACTGATCGAGTGTGTAAAGATTAACAGTGATCAGGGGTGTCTGTACAGTATGTGGTCAAAGGTCATGTCATCGCACATTAAACGCTCACTCCTCTTAAATCATGCTGATAAAAAGAGTCATATGTCAGGGATAATGTACAGTCAGCCGTTCATTATCGCAAAATAAACCCCAGCAGGAGATCAGTAGGTGAAGGAGAGGCCTGCGATGAGTTTATGATAATGACAGGCACATTACTCTGCTTATTACAGGGATATAAAAAATAGATAGACATAATTTGACTTGAAAGTAAAAAAATAAATCCATTAAACATAGAAAGTGGTCTAAAAACAAGATTAAAACTACAACAACATACAACATGTAGCCTACATAATAATAATAATAATACAAATACAATGCAAATTTGGTCTCTGAATGCCACAAATGCCATGCACTTATTTTTGCATTTTGCAAATTTGTTTTAAAAGCAGTCCATTATAAAATATACTTCATATATAACTATTTTAAACAACGTTTTATTGTTATTTTGACAGACTACTCAAATATACCGTTACTTCAGTTCAAATATACAAACAGCACAGGATAATTTAAATGAACTGCAAAAAGCGATTAAAAGTGTTAAACTTATAAGGAAACTATAACCAATCATAGCACCTCCTAAAATATATATATGGATATATTTAACCTAAAACTTTGGTGATAAAACAAAGTTTAGACATAATCGGTCAATTTCACCTAACGTTAGCTAGCTAACCTCGCCGATACAGAACATTTTTTGTAAGGGAATGTACACCACATAACATAAAAGTAATAGTTTATTCGCAAACATACAAACAGAAACTGTAACTCCAATTAAAGAAGACAGCGTCTGCAAAACATCTGACAGAAACCTAAAATACAACGCTTCTACATGTAAACACCGAGCTCCGCGCATGCGCAGGAGTAAACACATCTGCTTGCGTATAACGTTGTGTGATTATGAATAAAACAAATACCCCAGAGTAAAATAAAACACAAGAAACTCACTGCTGTGATGATGCCATGCTTCTGTTGCTCAGCTGAGAGATTCAGTCATGTGATCAAGAGCAGCTGATCACTGCGTGCGCGTGCACACCGCGCGTTCACTCGATCACATGACGCTTTTTCCACGTGTGTGTGTGAGACCAAACCCACTGACTAGAGAAGTTTACTGCAGAGATTTTATCCAGCAAACACACTGAACCTTGAACATAGAGATATAGTGCAATGTAATTTAGCATATTTGGAAAAACGGAGGATAACTGTGAGCCATGTGGCTCTTTTCAAGTGTAAGTACAAACAAACACGTACTTATTTAACAACACCTCTGACACAAGATGTTGCTTTGGGATATGAATATTAGACTGACAGAAAGAAGAACTAGATGAACTCAGAGAAGCTGTAATTGATTTGGGCTAATCTATCTTGTTTATTTATTCCCCTAATATGAAAAGTGCATATTTGTGTGAATTGTGTCATCCGATTAGACATTTCTTTACGGTTAAGTACAGTCAAACTCTTTAATTTTGTGATACAGCCCCACAATTTTTAGATAATATAGTCAATACATAATTTTTTTATTGTAGATTAGATTCTGGGAAATTAAGTTTTATTCCAATGTAATGTTTTAAGTTAATGTATTAACTATAAGAGGAACTGATTTAATATCAACTTTATTACGTGGTATTTCGATTGATTTTGTGTGATGACATATTTATGAGATGTATTGAAAAATGAAAATGCACAATTCATCAGTCAACTTTATTCTAAAAAAATAATGCTGGTTAATGTAATAAAGGATACAGCAACAACAATATAGCAGATAATGATTAAAAAAAAAACTCTGAAGGGAGAACTTGATCTACAAAACCTTACAAAACTACTATATGTAGTACAAAACCAAAAATATATAGTTCTATACTATATAGAACATAGAAAGTAAGTTAAAATTCAGTATGCGATTTCAGATGACCTTTGAATTGACCTTTTGCTTCATCCTCTCTGTTGATGTCACATTTAAAATGAACGCTCTCGGCCTCTGATGTCTTTTGTTGGGAGTAAAACATTCAATAAACCATAACACAAAGGAATGAGCAGAGCAAAACCTGTTAAAATGAGTTTTTCATCTTTCATCGGTTCATAATTCCTCTGAATTCCTTCAAACCCGAGAGAGGTATTTTCTGCAACACCATTACAAGTTTCTCTCCTCAAGGAAATTAAAAGACAATTTGAAGATGGCACAGTACAATCTATTGCTGTATTATCCCTCTTTTTATCATTTAATCCTTTCAGGATGTGTCCCTCTCCGTCAGGGTTAGATTTGTGGATCTTATCAACAGCCCCAAACTCTACAATAATAATAGAACAAAACACATGATTGTGTTTGTCTCACATTCCCTACAGATGTTGCATTACCGGTCTAATAAAAGTCTGAGAAACGGAGAGATGCATTTAAGCAAAAATCTCATCCTGCTGTCCTTCGTCTAATGTTTCTCACGACCGCATGATTCCATCAGGGATGAGTTTGCGTCCAGTTTCCTCGATATGCTGGTAAGGACCTTTTCCTCGTGGTTTTTAAGGAGTCCTGTGGCTTTGATGTTGTAATTGCATCCACATAATCTGGCTGATTAGCTTTTTTCTTTCTCTCCATCATATCAGTGTCTTTCTCAAGGTCTGTGTGTAAATAATGAAGCCACTGTCCTTCACTGCCCTATTTTACATTCACATACACACGCATGTTGTTTTATGCTGTCATTTTTCTCTGCCTTATTCTGCTTTTAGTCAACATGAAATCCTGTTTAGTCTCTAAATATATCCTCAAAGTAAAGGCCGATCGGTTTTTGTTTGTTTGTTTTGCTCTTATTTTTCAGATTTTGGATGGACCGGTTTGATTTGTGTTTTATATAATTGCTTTATCTAATAGGGCTCTATTTCAGTCAGACAATATCAGTGTTATTTCAGTATCAATGAGATACTATAATAGTTTTTTTATATTTTTAAATCAGTTTTTATTTTTGTATTTTATATTTTTATTTTAAGCTTTGTTAAAGTTCGAGTAATTTATTGGGATTTTAGTGATCTGTTTTAAAAATATGTCTATGTTGTTTTTATTCATTTTTATTGCATTTTTAATTTTAGTTATTTTAGTACATTATAATTTACAAAAATTAAATGTAAATGGTAAATGGACCATTTAAATGTACATTTACTAAATTAAAATGAGAAAGGTTGCCTATCTTATAAAATAAGTACGTTTTTCTTTTCTTTTTTTTTATCTCAGGTAACGTTTTTTTTTTCTCAAGTAACAAAAATGTTTTTAGTTACAGTTTTAGTTAACTATAATAACCCTGGTGTGTATATATATATATATATATATATATATATATATATACCCATTCAAGGGTCTATTTAAAACAATAAATACATAATTATATATATATATATATATATATATATAATATTATTATGTAGGCTATTTCTTTTTTTAAATAGATTCTGAAAAATAAGAATTGAGGGGGAAAAACAACGATTGGCCTTTTTTTGAGGACAGTATAATTACAACACTATCAGCTTTTTAGTAATCAGTAGAGCTGTTGAAAAGCACCGATCGGTTAACCACTAGTATGCGGTCTGACTGGGACTATACAACCCCAAACCAGGTCCACCTTAAACCCTGCAGTGCATTAGGAATCGCCCAGCATCTGAACTCTGAGTCTGAGTGCACGAGTTCACAACAGAAGGCTTTTATCATCTCTCCACATGGGTCTGTTCTGGAAGCCAGCTGCACTTTCATCATCATAAAGCTCCTTCTCTGCATCTCTTAAGGTCATCGGCACCTGCAGAGCTCCACTGGGACAGAGGCATTCATGACACATTCAAGTATAGCACAAACACTGTTTTTTGCAATATGATAAATGTTTTTCTGTATTGTAATTTCCCTGGGTTTACACACAAGGCTTGAGTTTAGTCTCAGAATTTTTTTTATGTGTGAGCTGTTTTTGCACTGACATAGTTTAAAGTCCCCCTGTGGTGAAAACAAGCTTTTAAATGTGGTTTATATGTCTATGTGGTGTTTTTAATGTGCTGTAAGACAAACCATGTGTAAATTCATAAGTCGACAGCATTGCTGAGTATTTTCTGCTTAAAACCGCAGTGAACCAAAGACAGTCTCAAAAACACGGTGTGAAATCGCTGGTGTTTCTGACGTCACAAACGACCTTGTAACCAATCAGATCAACGTGTGATCGTCAACCAGTGGATCTCTGAGGGAGGGAGTGAGTGGAGGCGGGGCTCATTTGCATATTCATAGAACCTACTAAATGAGGCAAGGGTGTCGAGTTACATTCAAGCTAAGCATGAAGAATTTTTTTAAAGGAAAAAACGTTTAAATATATAATTTTGGTGATCAAAAATTTGTTTTTAGGGATACGATTATTGACTACAGGGGGACTTTAAAACTGTTTTGTCTGAGGATGCCCACCAGTAATGTTTTCTTTCTAAGGCACATTTATAAAAGCTACTTAATTGAACTAAGCACTAAATAATAAATGTAATTTAAATTGTTTCTAGTGATAAAGTATCTTTATTCTTACAATTCAATTAAAATGAAAAGAACCCCTCAAAGGTTCATATGAAGCTCCTGACGGAATCCTTGAAGATTCTATATAGAACCTTTTCTTCTAAAAGTGATGCAACCACATAGCAACACCCTGGCAACCAACAACAACAACCAAAATGTAAACATGTCATCTGCACTGCTGCTGTTTGACGGATGCCTTCACGCTGGAAAGTGAAGGTTGTTGGAGCTGTGTTTCTTCTCTCGACACACACACACGCTCGTGCGGGAGAGAAGATGTGCTTCAGTGTTGCTCACGAGGGCCTGCTGGCTTTGATATAGAGTCTCAAGGACTCCTTTGATATTAAAGCATCTCCAGCAACACAAGAGTCCCCGTCTCCTCTGGACACGTGCAGCATGTCGAAGCTTCTGGTTCTGCGCTGTGAAAAGCATGAGTCTGGTGTTTGAGAACATGTGGATCACAGCTGCGTTTGTGTCGTGATCAGGAAAACAGCTGAAGCTTCTCAACCATCTGTGTGAGATACAAAGACCCTCCGAAACTGGCATGAAGCTTCTTTCCAGTGTCTCAAAAGTCACGAAATGGCATAAGTCTGTAAAATGGACATTCACTGAGAAGAAAAAGATCTTGATTTTATTTACAAAGAATTGATTTGATGGTGTAAAGTGTCTATTATTCACAAGAAGACCAGGAAGAAGTCTATTGTGAATTGAATTCATGTTGACTTTAACATCTTAAAAGCAGAAAGAGATTGAATAAAAGAGGTTCTCGATCAAGCATTACCTTAAAAAAGCTGTGTAACAGTCAGGGTGTCACGGTATTAACGGCGGCTCATTCAATAAACCGTTGAACAAATGAACAGTTTCATTTCATTTTAAAGCTGAAAGGTATTTTGTGTTTCAGGACACACTCATCTAATTCCTCCAGGAGGTTTTTCTCATCGCTCTGGATGTAAAATCCTGCGTCTCAGGCGGTAAACGGAGGTAAGAACCAAGTCATGGATGAATGCAATTACATTCTGTCGTCTTGTTTTTTTAAAGGGAGCATATTTTTATGAAAAAAACAACAACAACATGGGAATATTTAATGACATCAATGCTTTTCTCTAAAGCTTATTTCAATTTGTTGCATGATGTGACATTAGTAGCTTTGGGCCTTGTTTAACTATATGCTTTAAATTATTTATTTAATTATTTATTTTTGCCGACCTGTTTAGTTTTTTCGTAAATCAGATTTTCTCAAGCTTGATCCAAATCCCCTTTAAAAGTGATTTAAAATCTGATGGTGCGTCTGATTTAATTAGTTTTTTTCTTATAATTGTTTGATAAACAAAAACCCACAGAAAAACACATTTCACATTCTTTTTAAAGTTGTTGTCACAAATGTGGATTTGGAAACTCAGCTGCCATCATGAAAATGAATCAGTGGCAGAATCCATTGCAAATTTTTCATCAACTTTCAATTCTTTTGTTTCGAATCAGTGCAGAGCTTATATCAAACTTGCCAAGTCACGTGATTTCATTGAATGAGGCTTCATTGCATCATCCTGTTTCAAACAATGATTTCGAAGGTTTGTCTTATGGTTTTAGCTGATCTTGGTCCGTTTTATAGGCCTAATATATATATATATATATATATATATATATTTTATAATTGAATGAATTTGAATACTTAAGCATGTATACTGAAGAAAAGGAGGATGATACTGGCCTGGATATTGGATAATATGTTTATTTATTCATTTACTTACAATACACTGTCATGCATACATTTGCATTTAATTTTAAAAGGTGTTTGGGCTGAATTTTGTGTGTGTGTGTGTGTGTGTGTGTGTGTGTGTGTGTTTTACCAGCAGGTCCCATCAGCCTGTGATGTTTTAAGTGCTTCAAACAGTGAATCATTTTGCAAAGCAATTGTGTTAATTGATTCAGAGTTTCTAGAAGCTTTGTTCCTTCCATCGCTGATTACAACCAGTGCAGACATTTTAGAAAACGCAACTGCAGTTTAAACAGCCAGTCTAAAAAAAACACCAGAGCAAAGCATTGAAATCTGAATCTAGCTTTTGCAGCACCTTAGTGATATTTATTTTGAAAATTATGTTTATTTGTTATAGATTTATTTTAATGAATTGACTGAGTGTGAGTATTTGACTAATAATGAAATATATTGAAATATTATATTACAAATAAATCCTTATCTTAAATATATTCCTGTTAGAAGATTCCCAAATTTCCATCAGCCTTATGTTTTACTCATAGGAGTTGAGGATTAGTGATGTTCGATTCTTGAACGAATCATTCTTTCAAGCCGGTAATCCCGTAACCATTCGAGTTCGGTTCACAGAATCAAACTTTAGTTGAGGGTTTGTGATGTAACACGCAGACTCATGACGAATGAGCCAATGAGCAAGTCCAGATGGGTTATTGAACTAAAGAATCGGTTCGTAATGAACAAATGAAAAAGAACAGACTCAAAAGAACCAAATGACTCGATTCTAACTCAACCGAAAGCTGACTTGCATCATAGACAGTAAAAGAAATGGACACAGCGACCCCAATAGACTTCAAAGGAGAAAAGTGAAGTCAATTAGAAGCACTCACTTCCTGATCGCACTGCGCCGGCTCACACTGAGCTTGACGACGTACAGTACTGTGCAAAAGTTTTAGGCAGGTAAGATTTTTTTATGTTTTTAAATGAAGTCTCTTCTGCTCACCAAGGCTGCAATTATTTGATAAAAAAAAAAAATAATAATAATATTGTGAAATATTATTACAATTTAAAACAGCGGTTTTCTATGTGAATATACAGTAAAGTGTAATTTATTCCTGTGATCAAAGCTGAATTTATCATCATCATTACTCCAGTCTTCAGTGATCCTTCAGAAATCATTCTAATATGATGATTTGATGCTCAAAAAACATTCATTATTATTTTCAATGTTGAAAACAGTTGTGTAAAATTTTTGTTTTTCAAAATTCTTTGATGAATAGAAAGTTCAAAAGAACAGCGTTTATTTAAAATAGAATATTTTCTAACATTATAAATGTCTTAACTGTAACTTTTGATCAGTTTAACTCATCCTTGATGAATAAAAGTATTGATTTATTATATTTCTTTCCCCAAAAAATAAAATTGAAATTCTTACTGACCCCAAACTTTTGAAGGGTAGAGTTTAATGTTACAAAAGCTTTAGATTTCAGATAAATGCTGTTCTTTTTTAGTTTCTATTCATCATAGCATCATGAAATAAAAATGTAAAAAACTGTTTTCAACACTGATAATAATCATAAATGTTTCTTGAGCATCAAATCATCATATTAGAATGATTTCTGTAGGATCATGTGACACTGAAGACTGGAGTAATGATGATGATAAATTCAGCTTTGATCACAGGAATAAATTACACTTCACTATATATTCACATAGAAAACCGCTGTTTTAAATTGTAATAATATTTCACAATATTACTGTTTTTTTTGTATTTTTTATCAAATAATTGCAGCCTTGGTGAGCAGAAGAGACTTCATTTAAAAACATTAAAAATCTTACCGATCTAAAACTTTTGCACAGTACTGTAGATGTGACGTAAGACACCTGACTGACAGTGGAAGTCTTCTACTAGCTGTGCCAAGAGAAATCTGAATTCCTCAAAAGAACGTTGTTGAAAATATTTTGTCCCGTTGCTTTTATGGACTCGGGCTTCTCCCTTGACTTTATCGGACTTTATGCCTCCTCGTCTCTCTAATTGCCTCATAGACAGTAAAAGATTGCCGCGAACTTTTCCTCTTATCTGTACGGTAATTTCATACTGTGCGACAGAGAGTCGTGTGTTATGACGCAATCATTAGCCTATTTTTACAAAAACTGCTTCTACGAGGCCATAACGTAAGATACAAGGTAATGGAGCCCTTTATACATTGTCGTGTTTCTTTAGAAATAAATAATGGACAAATGGAGTCTTTAAACGCCTCAGATGTAAGGTTATTCGCTGTCAAAGTGACGCAAAAATGAATGGGAGTCAATGGGATGCTAACAGCAGGTGAAGGTTTGTTAGCCAATAGCGGCGTCCTGGCAGACTTCAGTTTCCGGCTGGTGGATTACCGCCTTGGGTAAACTTGGGTTTGTGACGTATCACACAGACTCATGACGAATGAGCCAATGAGCAAGTCCAGATTTGTTATTGAACAAAAGAATCGGTTCGTAATGAACAAATGAAAAAGAACACACTCAAAAGAACCAAATGACTCGATTCTAACTCAACCGAAAGCTGATTTGTTACTCTTCCAGGTTTGATTCGTTCATTGCTGGACCTGCTCATTGGCTGTGCAAGGTTTTGCGTCATCAACAACCTGTTTGATTCTGTGAACCATCTCAAAATGATTAATTTAAGAATCAAACCGGCTCAAATGATTCGTTGGAGAATCAAACATCACTAATGCAGATACGGACATCATTCATGTTGTTGAGTTTGTGCAGCTTGAGTAGGGATGAGGTCAAGATCAAGAACAATTTCTTTGATTTTAATGGACAGAATAGGCTATTATTTTTCTGATATTATTCAAATCAGATGCAGGATTTTAATACCTGATCATGGATGAGTGGTTAACGATTCTCTGCATGCTCACGATGATAATGTTGGTTGATTAAAGCATAATCTTTTGATGAAAGAATCTTGCCTCTGCTTGAGACATGCCAGTAAATCTTCATATTTATGAATCTGGATCAGAGCTTTGCTGTCATGCAGTTTGCACAGGACATAAGTAATGTTATTGGCGTAATCAGGGCCGGTTGTTCAAACAAGTGAACTAAGTGGGCGCTCCGAGGCCTCTGGCAGATCAACACAAATCACCTTCTGTTTTTAAATGAGATGCAAAGATATAAAGCGCCTGTGAACAAGCATCATTTATGCAGCGGAGCGGAGCGGCATGTAGTTATTGCTCTGTTGGAGTCAGAGGTCTGTGTTTTACCACGTTTGATCGTTCAAGTAACGATATGAACAGGCTTTTGAAAGTGCAATATTGCTTTAGTGAAGTAGTTTATAATTGATTTGCATGTATTTAGGCATGCCAACATGACACGATCCATTGCACTTTTGTAATGTGATGCATTTGATTTCAGAGTGAAATCTGATATTCAGAAAGAGGATGTGGGAGAGGCTTGTGTTGTACATCAGGATGGTGGAAAGCGTGGATGGAGGGAACCGGAGGTGGAAATCTAGGGATTTGTGACATCAGCCGAAAAGGAAAGATGTTTCTGAGGAAAAGCGAGTTAT
>JAULUF010000078.1:2172500-2240000 GCA_031834385.1 Semotilus atromaculatus | reverse complement strand
TATCCAGGTCAGAGGTTATGAGTATCCAGGTCAGAGGTTATGAGCCTCCAGGGCAGAGGTTATGAGTATCCAGGGCAGAGGTTATGAGCCTCCAGGTCAGAGGTTATGAGCCTCCAGGGCAGATGTTATGAGTATCCAGGGCAGAGGTTATGAGTATCCAGGGCAGAGGTTATGAGTATCCAGGTCAGAGGTTATGAGTATCCAGGTCAGAGGTTATGAGCATCCAGGTCAGAGGTTATGAGCATCCAGGTCAGAGGTTATGAGCATCCAGGGCAGAGGTTATGAGCATCCAGGGCAGAGGTTATGAGTATCCAGGGCAGAGGTTATGAGTATCCAGGGCAGAGGTTATGAGTATCCAGGTCAGAGGTTATGAGCATCCAGGGCAGAGGTTATGAGCATCCAGGGCAGAGGTTATGAGCATCCAGGGCAGAGGTTATGAGTATCCAGGGCAGAGGTTATGAGCATCCAGGGCAGAGGTTATGAGCATCCAGGGCAGAGGTTATGAGTATCCAGGGCAGAGGTTATGAGTATCCAGGGCAGAGGTTATGAGTATCCAGGTCAGAGGTTATGAGCATCCAGGGCAGAGGTTATGAGCATCCAGGGCAGAGGTTATGAGTATCCAGGGCAGAGGTTATGAGTATCCAGGTCAGAGGTTATGAGCATCCAGGGCAGAGGTTATGAGCATCCAGGTCAGAGGTTATGAGCCTCCAGGGCAGAGGTTATGAGTATCCAGGGCAGAGGTTATGAGCATCCAGGTCAGAGGTTATGAGCCTCCAGGGCAGAGGTTATGAGTATCCAGGGCAGAGGTTATGAGCCTCCAGGGCAGAGGTTATGAGCATCCAGGTCAGAGGTTATGAGCATCCAGGGCAGAGGTTATGAGTATCCAGGTCAGAGGTTATGAGTATCCAGGTCAGAGGTTATGAGTATCCAGGGCAGAGGTTATGAGCCTCCAGGTCAGAGGTTATGAGTATCCAGGTCAGAGGTTATGAGTATCCAGGTCAGAGGTTATGAGTATCCAGGTCAGAGGTTATGAGTATCCAGGTCAGAGGTTATGAGTATCCAGGGCAGAGGTTATGAGTATCCAGGGCAGAGGTTATGAGTATCCAGGGCAGAGGTTATGAGTATCCAGGTCAGAGGTTATGAGCATCCAGGTCAGAGGTTATGAGTATCCAGGGCAGAGGTTATGAGTATCCAGGGCAGAGGTTATGAGTATCCAGGGCAGAGGTTATGAGTATCCAGGTCAGAGGTTATGAGTATCCAGGGCAGAGGTTATGAGTATCCAGGTCAGAGGTTATGAGTATCCAGGTCAGAGGTTATGAGTATCCAGGGCAGAGGTTATGAGCCTCCAGGGCAGAGGTTATGAGCCTCCAGGGCAGAGGTTATGAGCATCCAGGGCAGAGGTTATGAGCCTCCAGGGCAGAGGTTATGAGCATCCAGGGCAGAGGTTATGAGCATCCAGGGCAGAGGTTATGAGCATCCAGGGCAGAGGTTATGAGCATCCAGGGCAGAGGTTATGAGTATCCAGGTCAGAGGTTATGAGTATCCAGGTCAGAGGTTATGAGTATCCAGGTCAGAGGTTATGAGCATCCAGGTCAGAGGTTATGAGTATCCAGGGCAGAGGTTATGAGTATCCAGGGCAGAGGTTATGAGTATCCAGGTCAGAGGTTATGAGTATCCAGGGCAGAGGTTATGAGTATCCAGGTCAGAGGTTATGAGTATCCAGGTCAGAGGTTATGAGCATCCAGGTCAGAGGTTATGAGCATCCAGGGCAGAGGTTATGAGTATCCAGGGCAGAGGTTATGAGTATCCAGGTCAGAGGTTATGAGTATCCAGGGCAGAGGTTATGAGTATCCAGGGCAGAGGTTATGAGCATCCAGGTCAGAGGTTATGAGCATCCAGGTCAGAGGTTATGAGTATCCAGGTCAGAGGTTATGAGTATCCAGGTCAGAGGTTATGAGCATCCAGGTCAGAGGTTATGAGCATCCAGGGTAGAGGTTATGAGTATCCAGGTCAGAGGTTATGAGTATCCAGGGCAGAGGTTATGAGTATCCAGGGCAGAGGTTATGAGTATCCAGGTCAGAGGTTATGAGTATCCAGGTCAGAGGTTATGAGCATCCAGGGCAGAGGTTATGAGTATCCAGGTCAGAGGTTATGAGTATCCAGGTCAGAGGTTATGAGTATCCAGGTCAGAGGTTATGAGTATCCAGGGCAGAGGTTATGAGTATCCAGGGCAGAGGTTATGAGTATCCAGGTCAGAGGTTATGAGCATCCAGGTCAGAGGTTATGAGTATCCAGGTCAGAGGTTATGAGCATCCAGGTCAGAGGTTATGAGCATCCAGGGCAGAGGTTATGAGTATCCAGGGCAGAGGTTATGAGTATCCAGGGCAGAGGTTATGAGTATCCAGGTCAGAGGTTATGAGTATCCAGGTCAGAGGTTATGAGTATCCAGGGCAGAGGTTATGAGTATCCAGGGCAGAGGTTATGAGTATCCAGGGCAGAGGTTATGAGTATCCAGGGCAGAGGTTATGAGTATCCAGGTCAGAGGTTATGAGTATCCAGGTCAGAGGTTATGAGCATCCAGGGCAGAGGTTATGAGTATCCAGGTCAGAGGTTATGAGCATCCAGGGCAGAGGTTATGAGTATCCAGGGCAGAGGTTATGAGTATCCAGGGCAGAGGTTATGAGTATCCAGGTCAGAGGTTATGAGTATCCAGGTCAGAGGTTATGAGTATCCAGGGCAGAGGTTATGAGCATCCAGGTCAGAGGTTATGAGTATCCAGGGCAGAGGTTATGAGCATCCAGGGCAGAGGTTATGAGTATCCAGGTCAGAGGTTATGAGTATCCAGGGCAGAGGTTATGAGCATCCAGGTCAGAGGTTATGAGTATCCAGGGCAGAGGTTATGAGTATCCAGGGCAGAGGTTATGAGTATCCAGGGCAGAGGTTATGAGTATCCAGGGCAGAGGTTATGAGTATCCAGGTTATGAGCACTAGTTCACATGATTACATCGAAAGTACAGTATAAAATATTACTGGTTTCTGACTTATTACATTGTTTAAATTACATTTTTAGCTAACTATGATTTTTTTATATGTACATTTTCTGTAAAGCTGCTTTGAAATGATGTTGTGAAAAGCGCTACACAAATGAATGTGAATTAAATTGAATTAAATTTTTTTAGATTTTCAATGCTTTATGGCATGTGGGTGGCAACTTGTATGCTCTTCTTTCTTTCTTTTTTTCGTTCGTTCTTTCGTTCGTTCGTTCTTTCTTTCTTTCTTTCAGTCTTTCTATCTTTCGTTCGTTCTTTTTTTCTATCTTTCTTTTTTTCATTCTATCTTTCTTTTGTTCTTTCTTTCTTTCATTCTATCTTTCTTTCTTTCTTTCTTTATTTATTTCTTTCTTTCTTTCGTTCGTTCTTTCTTTCGTTCTTTCTTTTTTTCATTCTATCTTTCTTTTGTTCTTTCTTTCTTTCATTCTATCTGTCTTTCTTTCTTTCTTTCGTTCGTTCTTTCTTTCGTTCTTTCTTTTTTTCATTCTATCTTTCTTTTGTTCTTTCTTTCATTCTATCTTTCTTTCTGTCTTTCTTTCGTTCTATCTTTCTTTTGTTCTTTCTTTCGTTCTTTCTTTTTTTCATTCTATCTTTCTTTCTTTCTTTCATTCTATCTTTCTTTCTTTTGTTCTTTCTTTCATTGGTTCTTTCATTCTTTCATTCTTTCTGCTCAAGATCTCGTCTCTCTCTCTGGGTCTCTGACTGACACACGATGAACTGAACGAACACTAGATTCATCTTGGCAGCTTCTCTCTCCAGGCCCTGAGATGTGTTTCTGACTTTCAGTGCTGTGTGCGCTAAACTCTTGGCATACGCTTCACAAATGCTCATGCAATCAGTGACGGAGAGCCGGATCAAGCATCTGAAACTAAAGCATCAATTTGCTGCACTTCAGAGCTGTGAATGATGCGGTGAGCGAGTGTTTGTGTTCCGCTTGGAAACAGAGACCATCGGAGCCACTGCCATTGAGATGAATGGGAATGCTAATGATAGCTTTTAATACACTGGGACCTGCATTAAGAAAAGGTTTAACATGCTGAAGCTGTTCAATGGAGATTATGCTTGTGTAAATGCAGTTCAGTCCCTGTGCAGCAGAGGGCGACATGACAGAGACAGGAGAATTTAATCATCAAAAAATTAATCACGATTTTATCTGCTTCTGATTATTAATGTTTTCTTCTTGTCTGTTGCTTTGAGGTCATAAAATGGACCTTTAGCAGATAAACACATTTTGCAGGGTCTTTAAAAACATTGAGATATTGAGTTCAGTCAACCAAAGCATCTAACTGCCTCTGAAGTTGGTAACACGGTTCATTTTCTGCCTTTGTGAACTTTGAGACAATCTTATTTGCATGAAAGGTGTAGAAAATGACCAGTCTCCCTTTGCTCTTCTTCTCAAAATAATGATGCTCTTGAACATGCCTTTTGATTTCATTCCCTGAAGAACTTTTTGCATTTCTGATTCAAACTTTTATTATTTATTTTAATTATGCATTGCATATATTATAGAAGTGAATGTTGAGGTTTGCAGCATGCCTCTCTCTCTCTTTATCTCACTCTCTCTCTCTCTCTCTCTCTCAGATTGCTTTATATCTGCTACTGTTATGAATATTCACTGGCATCACGTAAGACACCAAATCTGATTATTTAATACATCTGTAGTTTGATTTGATGATAATTGTAATGTTTTGATGATGAGGTGAGGCGTTACGGATAACTTTATTAAATAACACAAAAGAATGAAATCCAAAATGAAAATAAATGAAATGCATGCAAAACACAACCAACACAAGACATTGATCTCAATATGAACCAGGTCTGAACTAATCAATGAAACAATCAATCACCAAAATGAAAACAGAAGAAAACACAGGAAATGATGAAGACTAACTAAAACCTTTGAAAATGAAACTGAAACAACAACAGAACGTGACAATAATGAGCTTAATAGAATTTAACTACAACTTAAAAATGCTTGGCAAGTCTAGACAAAATGTAAACCCAAACACAGAAAAACATTGTTTTGGTATGGGTGTTTTTTACATGTATGGGTTTTATTGTGCAAAATTCCTCAGTGCACGTAATTCAGATCAATGTTAACCTTTGGTAAAGTTCTATGATAATATGCTTGCACTAATTTTAAATGTCCATCAATGAAGAAAATGCTGTTTGTGTTCAGATAGTGGCATCTACAGCAGCAATGTGTCACTAGATGGAGGTTGCAAATGACTTTAAGCGTACAGATGTCATTTAAATGGCTGACTACTGCAGGAAATGTCCATTCTGATGAATCTGATGTCTCAGACTAGTTCTTGAGTATCTGAAATCATGTAAAAACACAAGTGGAGATGACATTCACTGGGAAAGTCACATGTCAGATGAGATGCATGTGTTGTCTTCAGTCCCTTCACAAGAACTGGAGCAGAACTGACTGGCTCGTGCTCTCAGAGAGACAGACAGACGGAGACAGACAGATAGAGACAGACAGGAAGAGACAGACAGACAGGAAGAGACAGACAGACAGGAAGAGACAGACAGACATGAAGAGACAGACAGGAAGAGACAGACAGGAAGAGACAGACAGACATGAAGAGACAGACAGGTAGAGACAGACAGACAGAGACAGACAGGTAGAGACAGACAGAGACAGACAGACAGGAAGAGACAGACAGGAAGAGACAGACAGGAAGAGACAGACAGATAGAGACAGACAGATAGAGACAGACAGACAGGAAGAGACAGACAGACAGGAAGAGACAGACAGACATGAAGAGACAGACAGGTAGAGACAGACAGACATGAAGAGACAGACAGGTAGAGACAGACAGGAAGAGACAGACAGGTAGAGACAGACAGACAGAGACAGACAGGTAGAGACAGACAGACAGAGACAGATAGACAGAGAGAGACAGACAGACAGACAGACAGGTAGAGACAGACAGGTAGAGACAGACAGACAGAGACAGACAGACAGAGACAGACAGACAGAGACAGACAGGTAGAGACAGACAGGAAGAGACAGACATGAAGAGACAGACAGGAAGAGACAGACAGGAAGAGACAGACAGGTAGAGACAGACAGGTAGAGACAGACAGGTAGAGACAGACAGGTAGAGACAGACAGAGACAGACAGACAGAGACAGACAGGAAGAGACAGACAGGAAGAGACAGACATGAAGAGACAGACAGGAAGAGACAGACAGGAAGAGACAGACAGGTAGAGACAGAGCGTCTGAACCCGAGGATACGGATAAACAGGTTACTGAGGATGGATTCTCTGAATCACATATAATCATCTCCAGAAACAATCTGATTCCCTGACACACACACACACACACACACACACACTTACTCACACATTCACTCACTTTATCACACACACACACACACACACACACACACACACAGGAGCAAACTGGCACAATTCAAAAGCTATAAACAACAAAACCCTTATAATTCCATAAGTATCTGTTTTTAAACAAATAGCGCATACTTTTATTCTTAACCTCCAAGATTTAGACTAATATTTGTACTCATTCATAAATGCACATACGATTACAAATAAGATCTCAGTTGTTTATCCTAGACCAGTGGGTTAAAACCCACAGAACTGCACATTTTGGATGTCCTTTCCTGGTGCAATTACATTCAAACTACACAAATTCATACTTGGTGTACCTCAAGGCTCTGTTCTGGGCCCTCTGCTTTTTACTAATTAACACTTGGACTAATAATCAGACGCTTTGGGTTCAATTTATTTTAGCATACAGATTTATTTAGCACTCTTCACACCTCAGTGTTTCCTCTATAGACAACTTGCACCAAAGGCCTCAAGCTATGGCTGGAGGCAAATCACCTTGAAGAGATAGTTCACCCAGAAATGACAATTCTGTAATTTACTCACCCTTATGTTGTTCCAAACCTGTGTGAGTTTCTTCTGTTGAACACAAAAGAAGATATTTTGAAGAATGTTGGTAACCAGTTGATGGTAGCCATTGACTTTTGTTCCATGTTCTCCATCTACATAATATTTCTGGTATTCAAACCTCTCCTAGTCAGGATGCTGACCTAACTTTGTAAAGCAACCTTGGGCTCTGGAAATACGCTATACAAGTAAAAAAATTAAAAATAACTTTTTTTTTTTTAATTCAACACAAGACTTGCTCTTTTTTGTAATTATTTGTGAAATGTAATGTACTAGCGATTTCAGTGTGAAAGTTATTTTAAAGCAAATCCAACACATTGCGTGAATGTCGTGATAGTCCTAAAGATGAGTCTACTTTATTTTCTTTCTTCAAGCTAAATATATATATTTTTTGTGGGTGAATGTGATCTGCACATGTTCTTGACGGGTTTCATGAGATCCGCTCGTGCAATGCTGTGTGATGATGACGAGTGAACGCAGTTACAGATCCACTCTATTCACACTGAATCACAGCGCGAGGACACCCACACTGCGCGCGCTCTCTCTCTCTCTCTCTCTCTCTCTCTCTCTCTCTAAGAGGCGGTGCATGCACTCCTTCGTCTGTACTGGGAGTTTCAGTTCCGATCCTCTTCATCACACAGAACTAAACCTGCAGACAGTTTCCCCGCGGATCCCGAGCGCGCGCGCACTGCAGATGCGTGAACAGTTTTGCGGTTTCCTTCCACAGAGACTCACAAAGGAAATATATATATATCAGACACGCGCATCATTCCGACGGACAGAACCGGGTCTGGATCATCAGGCAACAGGAGGATCTCAAACACAGTCCGAGTGGATGTTGGATCGCGCTTTCCATGGTGCTGAAAATTATCTGATCTCAGTCCCTCATCATCATCATCATCGTCAGCATCTGCACAGGTCGGTTCCGATAGTTTTATTGTCCTCCTGCACAAATTGATTTATCATACTTGTATGAGAAGGTGGTCACAGCCCTTACACAAACTTGGCATGCTGACCACACGTTTTCGACTAAATACTATACTTGTGTGTATTAGCTTACTGTAAAACTGTGGCACAAGGTTTTGAAGTCTATTTGATGCACTTGCACAGATACAGATTTATGACTCTACAATATTAACAGTAACTAGTAGCTATGGAATTTGATCACAATATGGTATGGTTTCCATGGTAAACTTTTTGTAAGTGTGACGTTATGCTCAGGTTACTGACAGTCTGCAGAATGATTCAATTGTTGAATCTACCAATGAGCTTTAATTGATTCCAATATGGGTAGTTTTACAACTCAAAATTTTGAGAATTTTGAGAAATGAAGGTGCTACTCTTTCTGGCACAAATAATGTCACTTCTTCCATGATGATCACTAAGAAATTATGCATTTTCAAGTGATTTTATTGTTGGAAGATTCAAGGACTTCTCGGTCACCATGCGTGAGACTCTTTAAACAAGTTGCCAAAGTTATTAATTTGAATTCTGAAGCATGAATGGACTTTTCACATGAGTATCTGTTCTGGTGATGTAGATGCAGTTCGAGATTAATTCAGATAGATCCAAATTCTGGATTGTTTTGATAAATGTTAAAATATCAGACTGCAATTAAATTCCTGTATTTTGAGGTCAGAGCTTGAAGTTTTTAGATTTATAAAACTAGTGGTCCATTTATCCAGCACACATGCCCTTCGTTCTGTCATTTTTGAACACGCCACATTAATTCAAGGATTCTCTGATTTACATTGTAAAGCTGTATAAAAGTGACAGCCATGACATCGCTGTGAGAAACATGACGAATGATGCTGTCAAGCTCCATCGGTGGTCATCAGGTCGCTATCTGTCCTTCTCTGCTGTAATTTTGATTCAGACAGTGAAAACGCTCCTGTCAGGACTATATATCATGTATCCAAAATGAAAGAAAAATCAGCAAAACCCGCAGCGTCCGTCATTGAACTGGAAAGAGTGAGTGCGTGTGTAAAATATATTTCTCAGAGGCCTCAAGAGTCAAGTCAACTCACCTTTATTATACAGCACAGATGTTTCAAAGCAGCTTTACAGTGATAACAGGAAAATAATGCAACAAAAGAGACTTAATGATGTTCTCTTTATTGTTTCTTTGTGCCAGTTTCTGCTAAAAATAGTAACAAACGTAGCTCAAAGAGTAGAGCATATTAACGCTGAGATCAATCAAAACTCTAATTTGAATGATACAAAAGTGAGAATTATTTGTTTAATAGTCACCAAGAAAGCAAAATTGACAATTCTAATTTCTACAGTGTTTATTATACATGATTTATCCATGGACATCCTTAATAATTTTCTTGTCTGATGACGTGTTTACTGGTGCGAGGGCGGGGCAACCTGTCACTCACATGAGATCCACCAATAGCAAACCACAACCAACCAATCAATTCCCCACAGACAAAATCAAGCCCCGCCCACATTTGTTCTTGTTCCAGAAGTGTTTCACTCGGACACACGTCACAATAGGGAAGAAAAGACTGCCGTACCTTCCACTTCATGCTGACTTTGGTATCAATTTGAGACGTTGCTCTTGAGGAACATCTGAAGAACGTCTCACTCTGTTTTCTCTGTTGTTGTATTGTTAGCTTGAGTCGTTGTTAGCATGCGTTGTGCTGGAGCTGCTGGTGTACCGCGGGGTCTGACGCACGCAGGCTGCGCTGTCAGGTTGTGTGTGTGTGTGTGTGTGTGTGTGTACGGAGAGTCTCAGCGCTGGCAGGAACACACAGTCACACTCCAGATGGCTCCTGCGTTCCCTGCGTTCCCACAGACCTGAGGACAGATCCGCTCCAGACTCCGCAGGGAAGCAGAGCTGCATGCAAAGCGTTTGTGTAGAAGAACCGTGTTACAGCGTGCATGTGAATATGCAGCTTTAAAGAGGACATATTCTGCTTTTTTTAGTGTGTAATGTAATGTTGTGAGTTCTTCTCTATATCAGCGTCAGTGTTTCTGAACTCCTGAAACGCTTCCATTGTAGTCTTGAGTTTCTTCCGGGAACGAACACGTCACAATATTCCTCTGGTGCTCTTCGAGTTTTGGTCAAAAATGACCGAAATTTATTTTTTAATTTCAATGAAATTAATATATTTTAGTTCGATAATGTATTTTATTTAATATTTAGTATTTTTAGGGGACTAAATTATATTTACGCTGTATTTATAATCCATGTCTTCACTTTTTGAGCATATAGACCTGAACATTTAATTTCCAACTTAAACTCTGGTAAATCTTCAATGCTTTAGAGCAACAGAGTGAAGTTTCATCTCTTTTCAAAGACGACACTTGGCAGATTATTGCTGAAGTGAAAACTTAAAAAAAGTTACAGAATTTTACGTTTATTGTTATGAAAAATAAATAAATATTGTATAAAATATATGTTTAAAAACATAATTTATGGCAAAATCAAAGCCATAAATCTAAACAAGTTGTGTCCAAAATTTGAGGTTGATCAAAAATGCTTCCACTAGATTCATTCATTCATTTCTAATGCTCTGATTTTTGACTGCGAGGAGCACAAGTATGACCTTTTATTTCAGGACCATTTAACCTGTTCTAATCATGTCCATGATTTTTGTTGTGTTCACAAGTGCCAAAACCTTTACCAAGTTTCGTTCCATTCCGATGAAGAAAAAAATTCAGATGAAATGTAAAATTTTACGGTAAAAAATTAGAAGAGCACCAGAGGATAATTCATACGCAGAATAAAGGGGCGGGGCCTGGTTGACTTAGTTATAGTGTGTTAAACTGGCGGTTATGGTAAGGGGCGGGACATTTCCCAAACACACTCGAAGCGCTCGACCAATCACAACACACTGATCCAGCCGACCAATCAGAGCACAGTGTGCTTTTCAGAAGGAGGGGCTTCATAGAGACAGGAAGTAAACAGAGCGTTACTGACAGACTGGGAAGAAGGAGCCGCAACAATGGAGAATATGAGGAAATAATCAACATTACAACAGGAAAACCTGTTCTAGTAGAGCCTGAAACTACATCAAGACTCTGAAAAAGGGCTTATAGATCCTCTTTAATATCTGTGCATGCAATGGGAATCTTAAATTGTGCACATTTGCATGGACTCGAGTTACCTTAACAGATTAAAACGAGGCTGTTGTTGATTTTTCAGAAATTCACCCATATGTGCATATGAATGTGTGCATGTTTCTTCATTACGTAATCTCGATTCTTTTAATTAGATAAATATGGACTTGAAGGGAGCAATCAGTCTTGTGTTCATGTATTGATTTTCAATACGAGATTTTATTCACTTTCTTCAGTGCAACTGAAAATTGAAGCTTAATTCCCTAAATTTGAGTTTAATCAAGATGAAAGACTTTCCTCCATTAGAATACACTTTAATCAGATTTGATAGTCAAATTTGCACTGTAGAGAAGAACATTTGGCCCGTATGCATTACTGAACTGAATGAGAAAGGCAGAGACAGAGAGAGAGTGTCTTCAGATGTGATTCTGGAAGGAGGCCTGGGCTTTCAGATGAAAAGCTTCTTATTTCTATCTGGGTCCTTTTCAGCTCAACAAAAAGCCATTAACCATTTAGATAAAGAGGGAGCAGACCTACCTCATATACAGTTCACTAGGATATGAAATAATTTCACGTTTTCATGGATTCTGCATGCAGTGGCATTTCACACCTCGTTTATTTTGGTGTTAAAAAATAATGATGATATTTTCTACCGTCATAAAAGTATGTTTGTAATTACTGTATTATCACTGTACTTGCAGAATATAATATAACAAAAGCAAAGCAAAAGGGCATTTAAGCATACTTAGAAAATACACTTTCAAGGCTATTTTTAACAAACTTAATTACACAATCATACACAAATACAAATACACAAAATTGAGTTTCTTAATTAGCCTTTTAAATTTTGTCACATAATATAGAATTATAGAATTAAACTGCTGCATTTTGACTATTGCACATGTTTCAGATTTAGCAGTTTCAAATTCATCACAGAATATAGAATTAAACAGTTACACTGTCCATTTCACAACAGTTTCACAGATTCAAATTCGTCGAATTAAGCAGCTGCATTTTGACTATTACACAAGTTTCCGAATTAGCCGTTTAAATTCATCACAGAATATAGAATTAAACTGTTACACTGTCTATTTCACAACAGTTACAACGATTCAAATTCGTCAAATAATTATAGAATTAAGCAGCTGCATTTGACTATTGCACAAGTTTCCGAATTAGCCGTTTAAATTTTGTCACAGAATAAAGATTTGTAGAATTAAACTGCTGCATTTTGACTATTGCACAATTTTCAGATTTAGCCGTTTCAAATTCATCACAGAATATAGAATTAAACTGTTACACTGTCTATTTCGCAACAGTTTCACGGATTAAAATTAGTAAAATATAGAATTAAGCAGCTGCATATTGACTATTGCACAAATTTCTGAATTAGCCTTTAAATTCATCACAGAATATAGAATTAAACTGTTACACTACTGTCTATTTCACAACAGTTTCAATTAAAATTCTTAAAAAAATATAGAATTATCGAATTAAGCAGCTAAATATTGACGATTACACAAGTTTCCAAATTAGCCATTAAAATTTTGTCAAAGAATATAGAATTATCGAATAAGCAGCTGCATATTGACTATTGCACAACGGTTTCAGATTCATCAGTCATTAGAGCACAACTGTGAGTTCTTTAATTCTCTCAGAGTTGAAGTAGAGCCTGAGGTTTGGAGAATGTCTTCAGTGTTGTGTGTGTGTGTGTGATACGTGAGGTCCAGGTGTGTGTCAGACACGAGGCTTCTGCAGTGGAAAGAGCCACAGCGTGACAAACACACTTCAAAGAAAGAGAGAGAGGAAGCAGAAAGATGAGGGACGCCGTGGAGGAGCGCAGGGTTTGTTTTAATCCAGCACAGCTGTTGTGTTTGTGTACAATCTCCACTCTGATGAACAATGAATTATTTCTCTTCTGGCTATAAATACTCTCTGCCTTAAACGTGTGTGAGTTTTGGGGCCTGGAGTTTCTGCGCTGCTCCTCATGAGCTCAAATAACCCTGCGTTCACTCCCACTCACATGATCGTAACTGAATCAACAGATAAAACAGCCTTTCAGAGTCTATAGAAAACACATTAGAGTTCCTACACTCAAAAAAATATTTAGGCCTAATAAATAAGATTTATGTAATTTGATTGCATATAAATTTTCCATCCATTTGGATTACATATTTTTAACGTAAACATATTCATAAACTTAATGTGATACATTTTTGTAAGTCCTATATAAATTAAACAAGTAAGAATTAGATTTATGTAAAATTTTCAATAAATCCAATTTATTTTAAATGAATACGAAATGGGTTTATGTGTTATTAAGTAATAAACCTAATATATTTAAAATGCATCACATTTAAGTAATTTGTATTAATAAACCTAATGTATTTTAAAATCATATTTATAAATTAGTATTTATTTCCCCTTTTATTTATACACCATTTTCCCTCCCCAATCACAATATACAACACAAAAAAGAACAGCCAGTCCATCTCATTTCACATTTTTATTTTAGAAATAACAAGCTCAAAAGGCAGCAAAAAAGCATAAATTAGTCCAAAAAACATCACACATCCAAGTGTGACACTTGGCAGGTTTAGCAGAACTTCAAGAATAAAACCAACACCTGAAGGTTCTTCTTCAGGACAAGTGCCCTCCGCTCGAATGACATAGATGCCCATTGTTGTCTGAAAGTGTAGAGGCTGAGTCTCTCATTGGACAGAGTCCTGGAGGATAAAAAAAGAAAATAAGTTGTGTCCCAAGTTTTCCCGTTTTATTTTACAGTAGGCAGTTTCCTATTGATTCAGTCATGTCATTGAAATTATAATTGTAATGATAACTGTTCTTCCATGAATAACATATTACTTTCCCCATCTACACCAAATCTGAGATCAGCATAATTATGTGAGTGTTTCATGATTCTGATTTCATATTTTCCTTACTTTGTACTACCAACTGGATCTTTTTATCCAGGTAATTTCTAGTTAAAAAAGCTTCTTATTTGTCTGGTATGATCAATCATGCTCTGCACTGATTGCTGAATAGTTTAATATTCCGCTAGACTGTGATGCCAATGAGAAAATTTGCATAACTATCAATGTAAATATATCCATAATAAATGTATAACATGAAGAGAATAGGCTGACACACACTTACCACATATTCTTTGACAAGTGTCTCGACGTCTTCGTTGAGGTAGACACCTCAGGATACAATCACGCCTGGTCATGTCTTCACTGTCAAACAAGCATAAGAAGATCCAAAAAAATATGCAATTAATTATTAACTTACAGTTTAAGTAAGGCTAAATTTTAAAGGGATAGTTCACCCAAAAAAGAAAATTCTGTCATTAATTTTGTTTATCTTCTGAACACAAATGAAGATCTTTTTTGATGAAATCTGAAAACTTTGTTCCTCCATTGACAGCTAAGCAATCGCCACTTTGAGAGACATGATTGCTTTATTTGATAAACTGACTAAATGTATGCTTTTATTCACATAAACATTGATCAGAGAACATAAACAGAAGCTCAACTGAACCTGCTTAACACACTAGATTAGAACAAACCTCACTGGTTCTCGCACATCAAAGCGAAAATTCTTGAGTTTCTGTTTACTGTAACTGTTGTGAGTTGATGAATGTTTGTATGTGAAAAAAAGCCTAAATTAAATTAAGTCTCTTCTGAAAATTTGGACTAAACCGCTCAATTCATTTGGATTAGTTTTATTTATCTCTTTATGAACTTTTTGAAGTGTCAAAGTGGTGATTGCGTAGCTGTCAATGGAGGAACAGAAACCTCTCAGATTTAATTAAAAATATCTTTAATTATGTTGTACGGAGACATGCAAGAGAAAATGAGACATGCACATGACATGCAAGAAAATATTTTTATCGTGTGCATGATTTTGCAGATTGAGGGAATGAATTGTTCAAATGTGCGCACAATTGAATTTTTTCTTGCATGTCACGTGTGGGGCTTCATAGTGTTTCGAAGATAAACGCAAGTCTTGCGGGTTTGGAACGACATGAGGGCGAGTAAATAAGACTTGTTTCATTTTTGGGTGAACTAATACACTATACATTAGACAAAAATCAAATTTATTTAGCAACTTATTTTAATACCTCTTATATGAATAATGCTTTAACAATATTGTGTTTAAACAATAATGGCAATAAAGTTCTTTAATTTGAATAGAGAGAAACAGAGAAAGACTGTGTATGTGTGAGAGATTAAGATGTCATCACTAATACATCAAATAAACATGTATTTAATGTGTAAGAAAGGTTGTGTTGTTTGCATCTCAGAGGGAGAGAGAAAGTGTGTATGTGAGTTTGTGTGAGAGAGAGGTTTCTGAATTCCTGTCAAGACAAAAGAGTAACCAGTTGAAAACAAATGCAATACATAAAAACACACTTACTTTAGCTGTCAGTGCCATTATGGTGCAGATTTTCTGTCCTGCACATCCTCCTTTGTGACGGAACTCCTTCATCAGATCATCAGTGTATCTGTCCAGTTGACCAATGAATTTGGATATCAGCGGAACAGTTGTTATGCGCATGAACTCCAAGTTGACCTGAAAAAAAGATGAAGGACACAAAAGAATATATTTCACTTTAATCAAGATGTGTTAGTGTATAAATCTGCATCTCAGTTTCAAACAAAACTTAACTACACTTACTTCTCCAATTTAAAACAGTGCTGGCCATCTTTTTAGGACCTCTGTAATCATTGGCTCCTGAAGAATATATTGTCGTCAGTATCAGAAGGTGCGATGCATCTTTTCCTTGATCACGGTCTCGTTATTCTTTTTTTTTTTTTACCTCTGTCAATAGCGCAACCCTTTCCACCTCCAGGCTGTCATTGGTTTCACCTGCTGGATGGTTTGGACATAAATTAACCCCTGCCCTCCGGGACTTTATGTTTGCACATGGTTTTCCCTGGCCTTTCTGTGTGTTTTTACACTTTACATGGCCACATTCACAAATCTGTGAACAAAGACAAAAGAAAAAAAATCAGTTACGGCCAAATATTAAAGAATCAACATAAATAACTTAATTTATACTATATTTTACTGTAACAAGACAAGTCAAAATACAGCTACAACTACTACAACTACTACTAATTTATTAACTAAGTTTATTATATCAATTAAATAACTACAAGGGATTAAAGATTAAAGAAAAAATTCTTTAAAGATTAAAGAAAGATTAAAGATAAAAATTAAAGAAAATATGGTTGATTGCAAGATGATATCAGGCTGTTCATTTCTGTAAAATATGTTTTTAAATATGTATTAGGAATGTTATGCTTTCTATGTTGAATCATAACATTCAAACTGAGATTAATTGTTCATAATTTGATGTATTGATGTACGTTATTATAAAACAATCTTTGTAGCATACATGGTTTAGGAGGTTGTCCTACCTTATAGGCCTAGTAAGAAAGGATGCTTGATGTACCTGAAATGAAAAAAAAAAATTTAGTTAGAAACAAAATGCATACTTTTGCTTATGAAATAGCATACATTTTTTAGATAATTATTATTAACAATAGTACACTCATACTGATTGCAGTAGTTTATAACTGTCTGTTTGCTTTCAAACGTTAAACCACAGAACAAGAGAAGACCAACAGGCACATACGTTGCCATTTAATAATCACAGTCACAAACTAACGAGTTACATCGTTTCATTTACTCAAACTTTACTCAAATTTGACACTTGTCAACTGCTAATTTTGGACCCTGTCTGAGAAGTTAAGGGTGTCTTGCAGACAGCCATTAATTTGTGTCCATATCTCAGTCAGTTCTGTTGGAAGTTATCCATGTACGATATAAATGTATTTGAAATCGCAGTTTGTTTAGTAATCGTTTAATGACACATCGATATTTTAATCTTTAAACCGTTAACTTACCCCACACCTAACACCAATTTTCCTCTCTGATTAAAATCGCTTAACGTTAACACGTGGGTCAGTTATTCTCAGGTCAGAAAATACGGAAATTAATATAAAATAAAAATAGAAAACGTTACGTTTAATTAGTTATACTGTGTAACTTAGCTGAAAAAAGTCGATTTTATAAGAACCATGTGCAAGTTAACTTAGTGGACTAACGTTAAATTCAAATTTGATAGTCAGTGCATTGATATGATAAAGTGTAACGTTAACACGATATCAGCAGCAAAAACAACACACATAATATATATACATTGAAAACAGTCAACTTTTATACGATGAGTAAGTTACAGATGTAACTTGCCTTGCAATCAGCTTGATCCAAGAAGGTGCTCCAATCATGTAAGATGGCGAGGAGAATGTTGTTTTTTCTCAACTGCCGCTGGTTGCGTGGGGTTTTTCTTCAGGTGCTTTGACATAGATATGTCTATGTTCGATACAGCCCCCTACCGGCTGGAGTATGGCATCATTTCCGCTTCTAAACCCATAAATTGTATGCGAACCAATCTCATAAAATGTAACTAATAGGATCTGCCTCGTTCCACAGCTAGCTATATTTAAACCATATTCATACTTTTTAACTGATTAAATCTAATAGTTTTCACATTGAACAGATTTACATTGAATCTAAACAATCTAACTACATATATTTTGAAAATATTATTTTTTAAATAAAATCAAAAGGATACAAATACATAATTATAAACTATGCCATGATTCATTTTTTTGAGTGTATACAGCAACACAACATCTGATGCAATGGAAAGAAAATGTGCTAAAATTGCATTTTGTGCAGCCAGTGGAAAATTATCTATGTAAGATTAAATTATTTATTATTCTTTTTGAAATGATGGTTGCTCTAATCAAATAATCAAACATAATCTAAAATAAAATTTATTTATATTTAAAAATATGTATTTTTTTTATTTATGTGTATTCATTTTTGTAAATGTTATTTTAAGATGTAAAATAAGATTTATAAAGCAATTATTTATTAATTAATTTTTTTATTTAAATTTAATTTGTTTTATTATTATCTATCGATTTTTGTTGGAATATTTGATTATCGTTTAAAGGATCCATTGTATGAGAACGATCTGATTTTGGCTTTGATTTCACTTGTTCACCTCCATATGTTTTATAGGCATTTATGATTTTGAGTTTTTGCACAAGGTGTTTGCATTTGTCAATCTTTTTCTGCTTTCTTGTAAATTTCAGATATTTCACACACACACACACACACACACACACACACACACACACACACACACACACACACACACACTCACTCACACACACACACAACTTTACACACACACACACACACACACACACACACACACACACACTCACTCACTCACACACACACACACACACACACACCTTTACTCACTCACACACACACACACACACACAGATATATGCATGCACATACATACAGGTCAGCAGTAGACTATATATGTGTCTATATATAGACTACAGAGTGTGTGATCCTTCTAAAATACCATCTTTTGACCAAACCCTAAGGCAGTATTGCCTGTGTTGCATAGATAATAATTCATTCATATTATCCATATTAGCCTATCCATCCAAGGCTCACTATTTTTAGAAGCTCACTATTATTTGGAACAGAATCATGTCCATGTTTCCAGAACAAAACCTTCAGCAAATTCAACAGCTCATGTAAGTGTGTGAGAGTCTGTCGTGTGTGTGTGTGTGTGTGTGTGTCGTGGAGCCATCGTGGCGTTTGATTCCTGCGCTGTTCCTGACAGCTTGTCTACGAGTCGGAAAACTCTCTCCCCCCACATCACCTTTAATGAGGATAAAAGGTCAGAGCTTAATTATTCATCTGGGATGTCAGACAATCCCCCAAAGACTGAAGTTTAGAGCCGCTAGTGTGAATAATGCATGGAGCTTCTCTTCTCGCTTTCAAACTGTGTGTTTGCTTGTTTTCTGTTGGATATCTGGTCAGGACTCGACTCGACCTCTGCCGTCACTCCCGGATCAAACTTCTAGAAACACCTGAGAAAATCAGCACAAACTCCTCCAAATGAGCCAGTATTTTAGGCTACATCTACATTAATCTACACTAGTGTTTTCAAGAGGTTTTTTTTTTCTAAAACTTTCTCATTCACACTGAAACGTCTGAAAACGCTAAATTCACTTTACTGCGCATGTGTCAAACCTCACAAAAGCTCACTGAGATGACACGGATGGAAAAATAAATAATAAAGTTATAGGGCAATTCTTCTGGCTGGATCATTTTATTTTGCAAAATATCTCATTTACTGAGACTGCGTTTACATGTGACCGGCTATTTTCATAAACGGATATTTCACCCTCTCCGTTTTCAAAAATAACATCGTGCACACCTGTCAGTTTTCAGAAAAGTGTTGTTTACCCGAGCCCGTGTATATATGCCGTCAAGAGCATGCCAGACCTGTAGGTGTCAGTGTGACGAGAAGCTCAAGCCCACGTCAGCCAATCAGGATCCAGGAAATAGCAACAACACCTGGACATGATAGAGCAGCTGTATCTGCAAACACAAACAGAGGATAAGGGTTTGCTCCAACATAAATGCGACTGCTTCTGAATGCATCCATGATCACCAAAGCCAAATGAAGATGTACACACAGGTCGCACTTTTGATGCAGTGCAAGTTCTGTGGCGTCTGTGACGTCGGCGGCCTAAAACTCAGTTTTATCAGTTTACATGCAAACAAAGTTTTCCAAAATCTCCACTCTGGCCGGAGGTTTAGAAAGAATTGTTTTCAGAGGCGAATTCTCCGTTTGCATGTAAACGAAGGGCACAAACGAAGGGAAATGTCTCCGTTTTTCAAAATACCCATTAAAAAAACGTAAACGGGGCCTGAAACGTCTGAAAATGCTAAAAACGCTGAAAATGACACAGATGTAAAAATAAATAATAAATTTATAGCGCAATTCTTCGGGCAGGATCGTTTTATTTAGCAAAATATCTAATTTACTGAAGCATCCAGGTCTGACTCACACACTCACTCACACACACACACACTCACTCACTCACACACACACACACTCACTCACTCACTCACTCACACACACTCACGTTTGATCTAAAACGCGGCTCTCTCATGTATTGCCGCAGGACACAAAATGTGAGTGAATTTTGTGTCATCTTTGCAGGACTGTGATATGAAGAGTGTGCAAAGTTACATATTTTTGCAAATGTGTGAAAGTGAACAGCACACAACCGGGACAATACCAGTATAAACATGAATATCTATTGGTACAATATGCGTCACATGACTAAGCTTACGTCATTGGTTTTAAATACCTCCGTTTTGACGGTCCACACTACAACGCCAAAACGGCGTTTTCAAATGAATCCACTTTGGAGAGTGTTTTCAAAAGCTTTGTTTTCATTAATAAAAACTCAGTCTCTGCTATTTCCAGGATCCTGATTGGCTGACGTGGGCTTGAGCTTCTCGTCACACTGACACCTACAGGTCTGGCATGCTCTTGACGGCATATATACACGGGCTCGGGTAAACAACACTTTTCTGAAAACTGACAGATGTGCACAATGTTATTTTTGAAAACGGAGAGGGTGAAATATCCGTTTATGAAAATAGCCGGTCACGTGTAAGCGCAGTCTCAGTGTGGACGGAAGGGCAAACCGGAAGGAAAAAGATGCGTTTTCAAACGAAAAGGTATTAGTGTGGACAAGGCCTTAAACAGCCGTGAATGAGGAGGAATTATGAATCAGCTCTGCTAGACTCAGTGAGGTAAAGCAGCTTTGTTAAGCTTTGAGAGTGTTTGTGTTGGCAGAGGAGACGGCAGCAGATATCCGCACTATTAATGTGCATTAAAGGGAAGAATAGCGTAATGTGATACGCTGGGAAAAGGATTAGAATGGGAGAACGAGGAGAGAGAGAGTGTAGGAGGAATACGCCACAACCATTGACAACACGCCCCTTCACTCTCTTCATTGGTCAAAAGTGAAGCCGCCAAAGTCCTAATATGGCGCTGTCATCTTGCGCTGATTTGGGACCTGATTCTGTGTGTTAGTGAGCGAGAAGTGAAGCCGCCCAAACTCCTGTAGAAATGGTTAGTACAAAGTTTACTGTGTGAAATATACAGTTATGGACATGTAGAAATTAGTTGAAGCTCCAATCTCCTCCCGAAAATCTCCCAAAAAAGTCTGTCGGTGCCTCTGTGACTGTTTAGAGAAGCTGTCAATCACAGCTGTCAATCATGACGTCATATTCCCGTTTTTATAGCATCAAATATCAAACTAAGACTAAACATAAATAACGATCATTTAAGCTTAAATCAGTGTCATAAAAACGACCTAAAATCCACATCTGTCGCCATGGTAACTACGGCAGTACGAGCGGAAACCAGGGATAACGCGGATATTACGTCATTGACGAGGGACAGGCACTATTGAACATTTTTAAATTTGAAAATGTGAATTTCTCTGAATTTACAAATTCTTGGAAACATTTAGGATAATGTAAGTACATAATTCAAAGAAATATATAACACTGTGCAAGTGGGTTTTGGATATTTTGATACAAATTTTTTACATATTGTACCTTTAATTTAACGTTTATGTATTGTATTCATATGTTTACATGTCTTTATTTACGTATTCAGTAAATATGTTTGACTTGTACTTATAACATTCAGGAATGAGGGCAATGTGAACATATCCTATTGCTTTTAATGGTTCCCTGTTTATGTAAAGCTTAATAAAGAATTTAAAACAAAAAAAATCTTAAAAAGAACATACTTTTATTCAGCAAGGATGCATTAAATGGATTAAAAGTGACAGTAAAGACATTTATAATGTTACAAAAGATTTTATTTTAAATACATTGTTCTTTCAAACTTTCTATTCATCAAAGAATGTTGGAAAATAAAATTTATAACAGTTTCCACTAACAGTTTTCAACATTTAACATCATTAACAAATCAACAGACCAACTAATTACCATGGCCAAGGTTAACTCTAATCCTCACGTGTAAATTAAGTCTGAATAACTTGAGAATATTGATTATTACTGACATGATTGATGTCAGATGTTCTGTAGATGTGAGAGCGACTGCACAGGGGAAAATGTTCCCTGAGGAACTTACTTTCTCAGTTTGAAGAGCAAAACAAAATATATGACTTCAAAAAAACTTTTTTCATCTTATTTCAAGAGCTCGCATGAAATAGTTTGGGCCTCTTATGAGCTTTCCAAAGAATAATGTTGCTTTTTGTGTGTTGACACCAATACGATCCCGGCTGAGATGAGGAGATCTCAGCAATGTAAACACCGTTATCGCAAAGGGTTTATTGTGTTGTATTCAGATGATACAGATGTTTAGTTGATACCATTAACATTGGAAAAATTACACCAAAAATGAGAGATTTGTTTCCACACTGACACTGTGTTAATGAGGTTTCTGTGTGGTTTTGCATCGTCAGGACTTCTGAGGGAGATAATGCCCTTATTTTCCCAGTGTGAAGTCGCCCTGCACACATTTACTGACAACACTCATTCATCTTCTCACAGGTAGAGGTGTGTGTGTGTGCATGTGAGAGAGTGTGTGTGTCTTTGTGTGTGTGCGTGCGTGTGTGTGTGTGTGTGTGTGTGTGCGTGTGTGTGTGTGTGTGTGCGTGCGTGTGTGTGCGTGCGTGTGTATGTGTGCGTGCGTGTGTGTGTGTGTGTGTGTGTGTGTGTGCGTGCATGTGGGAGAATGTGTGTGTGTGTGGGACAATGTGTGTGTGTGGGTGCTTATAACAGTGTGTGTGTGTGTGTGTGTGTGTGTGTGCGCGTGTGAGAGAATGTGTGTATGTGGGAGAGTGTGTGTGTGTGCGTGTGTTTGTGTGTGTGCATGCATGTGAGAGAGTGTGCGTGTGAGAGCTTGTGTGTGTGTGTGTGTGTGTGTGTGTGTGTGCGTTTGTGTGCCAGTGTGTTCGTGTGAGAGAGTGTGTGTATGTGTATGTGTGTGGGTACTTATAAGAGTATGTGAGAGTGTGTGTGTGTGTGTTGGTGCTTATAAGAGTGTGTGTGCGAGTGTGTGTTCGTTTGTGTGTGTGTGTGTGTGTGTGCGTGTGTGTGTGTGTGTGCAAGACAGCACAAATCTGATTTTTCAGTGTCTGCACTAACCAGGAAAAAACAGGGAGCTTTGGGAAGTGTATCCAGTGATCTGAGAACAGTTGTGTCCATCAGGGGAACTGAGACGTGAATGCAGGTGTGCAAGGTCACACAGATCTGTGTGTGTGTTGGACCAGAGAAGCGTCAGTGTGTCATTGCTCGCTGTAGGGCCCTTTAAACTGTAACTGGATCTGAGGCGTAGACACCTGGTGTCAGTGTGTTGATCAATTAGGGCTCCGCGTCGCACTTAACTTAATTACATCCATTTATTATGGCCTAGCGAGCACTAATCAGCCAGATATAGCTGTGATGCTTCGGCAGCCGTCAGGTTATTTTTATTAAGAAATCATAGTCAAATCGAGTAAGTCAAGTGTATTTGTTTAGCGCTTTTCACAATACACATTGTTTCAAAGCAGCTTTACATGTTTATGGAAGCCCGTTTCCAGCACAAAAGAAAAAATAAATGCTTTGGTAAATCATTATTATGAGATGAATCAATGAGTTAAAATCGAATAGTCATAATTGTGACAAAAAAAAATTTAATTATGAAATTCTAAATTGGAACTATGATACAAAGTTATAGCATGTCAAAATTATGACCTAAAAAGTTAAACATATGACATTCAAAGTCAAAATCATGACATAATAGTCTACATTATTATCAGAGATTCAAAATTTCGACTTATGTCATTATTTATCTCATAATCATACTTTTGAGTTTTTATCTCATCATGATTATGACTTTTTAAATCACAATTTAAATTCAACAAAATAAATTAATTGAAACTAAATCCATAAAATGATCACCTGACAGAACCCTTGTAAGGTTCCACATAGAGCCTTTTCTTGTAAGGGCCGACAGTCAAACACGTCAGCTCGTGTTTACATAGAAAAGAATGGAGAAGTAGAGCAGTGGAGTGGAAAACTGTGTTGTTGTTCATTGACAGGGGTTTACGTCCACATTCTGACTCAAATCACCAGCTCTCGTTGAATATGCATCAATAGCAGAGTTTCATCCCACGTTTGGCTTCCTGTAGTTCGGGAACAGCTGATGACTCATTCTTTGAACTGTGTGCTTCTGAATTTTGAAAATGAAGTAAACTTCACAGATTGAGTGGGGAGGGAATGTTAAACAGACAAGAAGCAATTATAGATTTTAGAAATAGATATGAACATGTTTAGCTTGGTACACATTTAGCATTTACTGTATTCCGCGCTGTCCAGTTAGCCCTTGCTAAAGAAAGGGCTAGATAAAGAAAACCTTTTTCCATTTCAGTGTTAATTTAAAGAGAGAGAGTGAGCCAATCAGCAGTAGGGGGCGTGTCCACTCATGATGGAGGAGGAGAGAGAGTGAGCCAATCAGCAGTAGGGGGTGTGTCCACTTATGATGAGGAAGGAGAGAGAGTGAGCCAATCAGCAGTAGGGGGCGTGTCCACTCATGATGGAGGAGGAGAGAGAGTGAGCCAATCAGCAGTAGGGGGTGTGTCCACTTATGATGAGGAAGGAGAGAGAGTGAGCCAATCAGCAGTAGGGGGTGTGTCCACTCATGATGGAGGAGGAGAGAGAGTGAGCCAATCAGCAGTAGGGGGTGTGTCCACTTATGATGAGGAAGGAGAGAGAGTGAGCCAATCAGCAGTAGGGGGCGTGTCCACTCATGATGAGGAAGGAGAGAGAGTGAGCCAATCAGCAGTAGGGGGTGTGTCCACTTATGATGAGGAAGGAGAGAGAGTGAGCCAATCAGCAGTAGGGGGTGTGTCCACTCATGATGGAGGAGGAGAGAGAGTGAGCCAATCAGCAGTAGGGGGCGTGTCCACTCATGATGGAGGAGGAGAGAGAGTGAGCCAATCAGCTGTAGGGGGCGTGTCCACTCATGATGGAGGAGGAGAGAGAGTGAGCCAATCAGCAGTAGGGGGCGTGTCCACTCATGATGGAGGAGGAGAGAGAGTGAGCCAATCAGCAGTAGGGGGCGTGTCCACTCATGATGGAGGAGGAGAGAGAGTGAGCCAATCAGCAGTAGGGGGCGTGTCCACTCATGATGTGTGGATTTTTAATTGTTTTTAGTTTTAGTTTTTGACAACACTAATCCATTGTTGGCTTTTCTAAAGTGTTCAAAGTAGACTATTATTATGAAACAAATTGGCAAGCAACATTTAAATATATAAGTAGATGTTTTAAAATGTGCGTATCGCCTGATCAGAGGGTTTCTGTGTGTCCAGCTCATTTAACTGTCCTGTTAATGTGTGATGGCATGAATATGGGACATCTTTTTTTTTGAGTGTCATGAATTATTCTCCTCTCGTAAAGAGCCCGGCCTCCCTTCAGCAGGTGTGTAGTGTTCCGACTGAACGCCACATCAGATCTCATCACACCAACGTGTGCGTTCAGCATGAGAGAGAGAGTGACACTGAGAGAATGGGGGTTCAGAATCTCTTCCTGCTCAGGTGACGCTGCTTCTGTTAATGACATGTACCTGATTTATTATGACTATAAGCCCACTTTTTTTTGGCATAATCAGCTTTGCTGGGCTGCATTTGATCAGTGTAGAGAGAGATCAGCAAATAATGACTAATTTGATTCTTTGGAGAGTCTCTTTTGGGGTTTCCAGTGAAGAAATAAAGTCACCAAAATTATATATATAAAAAAAAAATTCCTTGAAATTTTTTTTTCATGCCTCAAAATATCTTGAATGTAACTCGACACCCTTGCCTCATTTAGTATACGTGGTTCTATAATATGCAATGAATATGCAAATGAGCCCCGCCTCCACTCGATCACTGACGATCACACATTGATCTGATTGGTTACAAGGTAGAAATTTAAATTGGTTTCAAGAAAGAAAATACTCAGCAATGCTGTCGAATTAGGAACTTACACATGGTTTGTCTTAAAGCATAATTAAAAACACCACATAGACACATAAACAACATTAAATTTCACCACAGGGGGACTTTAAGACACGTTAACACCAAGAAGGAAAACTATAACAACTATAACTACAGTATATGATCGTCCACACCAGCAGACAATATCATTCTGCGCACGCTGCAGTTTTGTCAACTCTTTAAAGCAGGATTCTGATTGGCTGTCAATGTTTTTATCGCTCATCAGCTGGAAAAAAAAATTCTGAAAGTGATTCCAATGATATTGTTCCTCTGTGCCGTTATAGTTGTGCTGTGAACTCTGCTATTCTTTTATATATTAATTGATTTTTAGAACTATATCTTTATCAATGTCGTCATGTTAATGTGTTTGATCGCGAGTAAATGATGATTTTTCAGTTTCGGTTGAACTTTTTAAAGTGGTGTTTTTTCATTAAGGATCTTTATTTCATAATTCTAAAAATCACCCACAGCATCACAACGGCAACTTCTGCATAAGCTCTGCTTTAATTTTCCTCAGAAACGGTTGTTTTTCTGTTAGGTCTGTATTTAATGTTGTTTATAATGTTCCTGGGGCCCGGCATTCATATGCAACACACCATTATATTTTTCATTACCTAAAAGCATTAAGTAATGCCCATTCAATACATGTGTCCATTGTACATTTAGTTAATCTGTAAACCACGGACATTGCAAGGTCACACAGACTTACACAAACACACAGTCTCGTCCATTTAAGTAATTATTAAAAGGTTCAATACATTCCCGCATTATCGCTGAGAGGTTTGCAAAGCTGATTTACTCCATTTTATACACAAGGCTCTTATTGAATGTGCTTTAGTTGTTGGTGAAAAGTGGCAAGGCTTCTGATTGGATAGCTGACCTGTCCTGTTGAGCTCTGTGATTGGTCTTCAACACTGTTATCACAACTTTTTTTCTTTTGTGAAATCAACTTAGATAATTATTGTGGTTCAGATAACATAATATTTTGAGTTTCTGTTAATTAAACCAATTTCCTTCATTGTATTTCCTCAAATATTTAATTTCAATTAACTCAAATTTTAAGGCAATCAGGTAACTTACTTTTTTAACTTAAAGGGCACCTATTATGGCATTTAAAATGTCCCTAATGTTGTTCTGGGAGTCCCCAACAACAGTTGTACATGCATGCAATGACAAAAAAACATTTTTGTTGTCTTATAATATGCATTTATTTTTACATGATTCGTTCAACGACTAATTTTTCCAAACCCCTCCTTTGCGTGACGCTAATCTGCGGTGATTGGTCAGATGACCCCATAACTTAAACAACACACACAAATACTTATTGAGCATGCTACAAAACACATAAAAGCAACAATTATTAATAATACTTACAGGTTGTGATTCGGAGGAGGAAGCTGATCCAAATAAACTTGGTACTGAACCTTCAGTATCAACCGGATCGCGAATCCACACTTGAAAGCATTTATGTTTGTAAAGCGATCTTCATTAAAATGAGGCGAACACATCACGGTTCTGCTACACTTCTGTGGTATAGTTGTAAATATAAACTCTAGCCACTGATTCTTCACATGCTCGTATCTGGGCAGTGGAAAAAAGGTCGCTTTTGATTCGCACTTCAGAACGCAGCGTCTTGTTGTCGACATGATGTTTTCAAGTTTTTCCTGGTGTCTGCGCACAATGAGTGGGCGTGGCCAATTTGATCATTTTTCATCTTGACGTCACAACGAAAAGGAAAATGACTCATTGGAAAAACGATTCATTAAATTCGACTCATACTTTTGAGAGACAATAACTTTTTTTTTACGGTGAACTTTCATATATAAAACTTTGCAGGATGTTTTTGTTCACTTAGATCTATGTTACACACTACATGAAAGGTAATTTTCAAAATTCCATAATAGGTGCCCTTTAAACCAACAATTTTTTTTTTTTACAGTGAATGTGTATTTGACCTATTGCATCTTTGCTTGTTGTTGGTTGAGTGTTCAGTGCAGTTATCGGGTTCAGGATCGTTGATCCGTTTGGTTGCAAACATCTGCTGTGTGTGGAAGACGGACAGAAGCGGGTCTTTCCTGACAGTTGTGTGTGTTTGCATTGACTTTGACATCAGGCGGACTCTCTCAGGTCTCTGCTTCACTCCGGTTTACCAGAATTGACGGGCCTTGCGGTGTAAAGTCAAACCTAATTACACATCTGGCCGCTGAGGTTTGGATCAAATGTCCGACTCGTATTCGTTGGTTCAGAAACACAGTGCAGCGAGAGAGTCTTTCAGGACTCAGCATGTTAAAGAAAATACTAGAGTGTTTTATATATACCCACACACACACACACGCACGCACGCACGCTCGCACGCACACACACACACACACACACACACACATATATTTACACAATATGTATAAAAATGTCCATATTATAATCAGTTATTCATTAATTCATAAATAAAATTTTACTTTTAATTTTACATTTTAATTAACAATTTTGCATTTTATTAATTAAATAATTTTTTTTAAATTACATTCTAAAAAAAAATATTTAAGCAGATGAATCATTTTATTTATAATTTTATGAGTTTTTATTAATCTTAAAAATTTTTGACTGTATGATGGCCTTACTAACCAATCCCATTCAAATATAAAAAAATCATATTATAATCCATATCATTAATTAATAAATAAAACTAATTTATAATTTTACTTTTCTTTTAATATTTTACATAATTTTTAGATTAATAAAAAAGTTTATTAATAATTTTATTTATCATGCATTTTGACATTTGAAATTTTACATATATAATTTTTATATATTCATGAATTTGATTTTTAATTGAAATCTTCAAACAATTGGATTTATTTTTCAATATATTAATTTTACAACTTGTTGACTGTCAGATGGCCTGATTGACTAATCACAATTAAATATTCAACATTTTGATATTATAATTAGTTGTATTCATTAATTAACACGTAATAACTAATTAAAATTGTATTTTTCATTTAAATTTATAAAAACAAAAATTAAATAACATGTGTCATGTTGTGTGGATAGTTTGTCCAGCGGCCAGTGTAATCTGTTACTCACTCAGGAACAGACCTTGATGTTGCTACAAATAATTCATCAAGAGAAGACACTCGGGGAGATGCAGGATTTTTACGTGTATCAGAGCGTATCAATATTTGATGTGCACACTAGCGAGTGTGTGTTTAATGCTGAGGCTCCAGCTGAGGTTTGAGCTCAAGGTTGCAGATCTTCAGCGTCAGGAGTCGCAGTGACACGACACATTCATAAACACTACACACTCGCTGGCCTTCAGATCCGGCTGCTGTGACGTGAGGATGTTCAGTACTGTGTGTGTGCGTGTGTGTGTGTGTGTGTGTGTGTGTGTGTGTGTGTGCGTGCTTGTGTGTGTGTGCTTGTGTGTGCGTGTGTGTGTGTGTGTGTGTGTGTGTGTGTGTGTGTGCGTGCTTGTGTGTGTGTGTGTGTGCTTGTGTGTGTGTGCGCGTGCTTGTGTGTGTGTGTGCTTGTGTGTGTGCTTGTGTGTGTGCGTGCTTGTGTGTGTGTGTGTGTGTGTGTGTGTGTGTGCGTGCTTGTGTGTTTGTGTGTACGCGCGTGCTTGTGTGTGTGTGTGTGCGTGCTTGTGTGTTTGTGTGTACGCGCGTGCTTGTGTGTGTGTGTGTGTGTGTGTGTGTGTACGCGCGTGCTTGTGTGTGTGCACGCGTGCTTGTGCGTGTGCTTGTGTGTGTGTGTGCATGCTTGTGTCTCTCTCTCTCTCAGTATGTGTAATTGTGCGATACAAACCCCATTATAAGGCCAGTTCCAGGCGACTGTACGTCTGGATAAAGTGTTTGATCAGGTTTCAGAGCAGATCTGTGACCGGACGTCATCGGTCATCTCTTCAAGACCAGAGTGATCCATTACTGTCATAATTCCCCATCACAACACACTGTATCACAGCCACGAGGAGCTGTACAGGACATCTGTTTTCTTGCATGCATCCCAGAGGAAAAAGATGTTGCTCTTTCATATCTCAGGGAGACTTAATGGAGATCTCAGTTATATTTTAAGAATCACATTGTCCAAAAATTGCTTGGGAGAAATAATAATAGTCAGTAGTTGTCATCCGGTGAACTATAAAATTAATGTAAAGACATTGTCAGATCATTTGATGAGAAATGATTTTATCATCTTGGTTTGAGCAGAGTTTGAGAGCCAGATGGTCCATGTAATCTCATCACCGTCTAGAAGAAATACATTAGATATTAAAGACTTGCTAATTATGGTTGCTGATAATTGGTTGCTTCTGTTTGGCCAGTGTTATTTTAGTATTATTGAAATATCATAATAGTTTTTATTTATTCTTTGAATTAGTTTATTTTTTTATTTATTTTTTATGTATTTGAATTTTTAGTAATTTTGTTGTTGTTTAAATATCTTTTTTATTACTTTTTATTTCAGTTTTAGTTTTAGTTATTTTAATGGCTAGGGTTATTTTAGTTTCATTGAGATATTATTATAGTTTTATTAATATATTGAATTAGTTTTTTATTTTCAGATTTTATTTTATTTTTCCCCCCAGTTTTAATTAGCTATTTTAGAACATCAGAAATGATAAATCTTTCCTTTAATAAAATAACTTTAATTTATGTTACATTTTATTTTATTCTATTTTAATTTATTTGATTTGAAGTATCAAATATGTTTTTTTTAATTTTTTTAATGGTTTCAGTTTTAGTTTAAGATCCCACACTCCCATGAGAGGTTTCATCTAAAACAGCCGGTGACCTTTAACCTGCCGGTGACCTTTAACCTGCCGGTGACCTTTAACCCGCCGGTGGCCTTGACCTGGGTGTCCGTGACATTTGCAAATGCAAATTGATTTGTTACACACATCGATTTTGCCGCATTGCTGTACCAGAGCTAATATCACACGCTATAAGTTATGCACAATGAATCATATTCTCTTTCAAATTTAGTCCAGGAAAGAGCGAGAGGGGACATACGTGTACGTGTGCTGCGATCTGGCTTTTGAATGAATTTTAATTAGGCCTAAATGCGTTAAGATGTTACGAAGTGAAGACAGTAGCCAGTTATCAGCTATGCAGAGTTTTTGCATATTAATTTTTCATGCACTTATATTATAATTTGGAGTAAACCAGCTGCCGTAGTCAGCGGCGCTGTGCATTATGGGATGAGGACTAATGTTTGTTGAGTTGTGAGGAGGTGCGGAGCCTCATAGATATTTAGTCTGATGAATATATTAGACCCCATCTTTCAAAAACTCACAAGAACAGCGAAATCTTCACTTTGTTTAGCGAACCGCTCAGGGAAAGGGGGTTTCATAGATCTGTGGAGCAGTGCAGGGGTATTTTACCACACGCTAATTCTGACCAATCGAAGTGCAGTTATGGAAATACGTTTTTAGCAGAAGAACAATCAAATAACAAATATAAGTATAAATGAACATTTCAACAATGAAGTGGCAATGGATGACCGCATAAGTAAAGGGAGACCGTAAAACGAATTTAGTATGAAGTACAATAGAGAGAATTTTCTTTAAATGGAAATACGTTCAAGGCACATCTGGCCAATGAGTGACGTGGATGTTGTCACGTGACTGCATTTTGTTTCCTTTTCACACCACACCGATGCTCTGGTGCGAATCAGTCGAGGAGTTGATGAAACAGCCACGTCACTCATTGGCCAGATGTGCCTTGAACGTATTTCCATTAAAAGAAAATTCTCTCTATTGTACTTCATACTAAATTCGTTTTACGGTCTCCCTTTACTTATGATATCTTATGACTTATGAGTCATACTAAACTTCCCGAAAATGGCCTGAAAGTGGATGAATTTTATACAAAATATAATTTTTAGCTCTTGGTCCGGACAAAATGAACCGAACTCCAGATGTGAAAGCACGCGGGATCTTCCCCGTCGGCGATGGATGGCATTAGAGGTCTGTGGCAGCGTGTGGCAGTGTGTGGCACACACAGGCTTCGGCCCATATTGACTGATGAGTCTGGCATCACACCAGCGGATTGTACTTCAGAAATCCCCTCGCCTGAGCCAGATCTGAGCCACGTCCAGATTTATGGGGCCTATTTATATCAAACTGGAAATGTCGCCGTGCTGCCAACTTTTACAGTCTCTCTGAAACAAACCAACAGGCGACAGACCCTCGACAGCCGGACGCTAATTTATATGAAAATGTGCGATTTGATTTGTCTAATTTCATTTCGGAGGGGAGGGACAGGTGGATTGTGTCGCACAGATTCGGTAATTAATAATTCATCCGCTTTCAGGCCTGCAGCATTTTTGGGACGTTTAGTATCCAGTGATTCCTCATTTCAGCCGTGTGCACATACTATCATAGCATTATATCATATTATCATATCTATTATATATAGAATTATTGTTTCTATTTTCTTTATATATATATATATATATTAGGGCTGTCAAATGATTAATCACGATTAATCGCATCCAAAATAAAAGTTTGTGTTTACGTAATAAATGTGTGTGTACTGTGTATAATTATTTTATATATATAAATACATACACATGCTTGTATATATTTAAGAAATATTTGCATGTATATACTATATATAGATTTATATATAATTTATATTATATATAAATATAAATATTTTATTTATAAATAACACATTTTTCTTAAATATATAAATGCACGTGTGTGTACTTATATATACAAATTAATTTTACACAGTACACACACATTTATTATGTAAACACAAACTTTTTATTTTGGATGTGATTAATCGTGATTAATCATTTGACAGCCCTAATATATATATATATATATATATATATATATATATATATATATATATATATATATATATATATATATTATTAATTTCATTTCAGTTTTAATTATTTTAAGTTAAAGTAAATGAAAATGAGAAAAATTGCTATGTCAAAATAAAATAAGATTTTTTAAATACTTTATTTCTACATTTATTTTATTTTAAAGTATTTTTAAAGGATGTTTATGTAGTTTTTCAGTTTGTTATTTTAAGTTAAACTAATTACAATTTGCCATGGCAAAATAAAATAAGTTTGTTTCAAGTATTTTTTCTATATGTTTATGTAGTTTTTTGTGTGTGTTTTTCTTAAATAATTATATTTCAGTTAATTATTTTAAGTTAAACTAAATGAAAAAGAGAAAATTTGTAATGGCAACTACTTTAATATTTTATTTCAGATTTTATTTCAAGTAACATTTTTTTTTTTAATGGTTTTAGTTTTAGTTAACTATAATAACCCTGCACTATAACAATGAACATTGATGATTTGTTTTCACAACTTTTTATATTTTGTCAAATCAACTTAGATAGTTAATGTAGTTCAGATAGCATAATATTTTGAGTTTCTATTTATTAAATCAATCTCCTTTGTTGTATTAACTCAAATTTTTTATTTCAATGAACTCAAAATTTTAAGGCAACCAGGTAACTTACTTTTTTAAGGTAATCCAACTTTTTTTTTTTTACAGTGTGGGAATTTCACACAAGAATTTGGTTTCTGTTTTGGTTCTCTTCTGCTCTTATAAAAAATTAATATGCTCATGTTGTAATTTTAAGTAAGTGTCTATTCAAATGAAATCTGTTTTTGTCAAGCTCAGACACTTCAGATTTATTAATCATAAGTCTAGATGTTCATAAAGAGCTAAAGTTTGTCATTGCTCTGCGACTTGTGTTCATGTTTCTATGTTTTCCTCTATAAAACATGATGGATCAGTTTAATTCCTCTTTTTGTTTGCAATAGTGTGCCATTTCAATAATAAATTACATCAGCACTGTGTTCCAGTTTGTTGAAGTGAAAAAAGTATTTGAAGTTGTAATGGAAAGAAGATGCAGAATTAAATGAGTAATTATTCAACTGATTTAATGTCCCTGTGAGGCTGTTTTCCAGCTCCACAATACAGTTTATTTATGAATCATATTTCTAAGTGAAAAAGGATATTTAATGTGCAAATGGAAAAATGATGAGTGTATTTTTGAGGAGTTTATAAAATTTAAAACACTCAAATTAAAGTTGTATATAGACATTTAAATTGCAAATAAATAAGTTTTCATAAAAAAAAATGTTTAATGACATAATTTGTTGTTGAAACGATTAGATTTATTCAAACATACATTAAATAATGAAGACATAAAAAAAATATATATATATATATATATATATAAAAATTGTGTGTGTGAAAAATAAAGACTGATACAACCAAAAGGCTTCCCCGGAGAGCGCTAATTAACCCATGTCACTATTTCGTTTCATGATTTTACCAAAATTCTATACCAAAATTTCGGCCGGTGAAATTTCAGTGCATTACTAATTTTATGCACTGATGAATCATTCATAATGGATATGAAACAAAATTTCAGTCTTGATTTCATGTTGATCTCAAAAGGAGAAAGTCTGTGTGAATGTTGATGTCGTTGGCGTTTGGCTTCAGACGTGTGTGTCCTGGCCGGAGCAGGGCTGGTGTTGTGTGTCGGATGTGTGTGTCCTGACCGGAGCAGGGCTGGTGTTGGGATGCGAGGGGATGTTGATGTCGCTGGCGTTTGTGTGTCGGATGTGTGTGTCCTGGCCGGAGCAGGGCTGGTGTTGTGTGTCGGATGTGTGTGTCCTGACCGGAGCAGGGCTGGTGTTGGGATGCGAGGGGATGTTGATGTAACATCAGTCCCAGAGGAGAGACAGTATCTGGGTCAGCGCCGCTCCCCAAATCGAAAGTGCTCGTCTATTATTCTCTCTCTTTTTTAAATCTCCTGCCTATGTTCATTGGCGCTCAGGACCCTGCAAACAAAGTTTTTGAGTTGCTGTTGCATATTTGAGAAAAACAAGCCTCTGCCTTTAGTGCTCATTAAATTTACACTGTTGTTTTTATGTGAGAATAGGAGGCGTAAGTTAAGATGAACATTATCAGCAAAACAACATTAGAAAGGTGATTTGTTCATTTGTTTGCTGGCTGTGATGCTGTACGATGCTGAGAAAAAAGTGTTTTTTTGTGCTGCATGAGAAGCTACAGGTCTCACAATATTTTTACCTTCATCCCAGGTCAAAAAACACTGCTGTGATTGGTCAGATGGCCCAGGCTGTTGTGATTGGTCTACTCATTGGGCCATCTGACCAATGAGAGCAGAGTAGACCAATCACAACAGACTGGGTCACCTGACCAATCAGAGCAGAGTAGACCAATCACAACAGACTGGGTCATCTGACCAATCAGAGCAGAGTAGACCAATCACAACAGACTGGGTCATCTGACCAATCAGAGCAGAGTAGACCAATCACAACAGACTGATCCATCTGACCAATCAGAGCAGAGTAGACCAATCACAACAGACTGGGCCATCTGACCAATCAGAGCAGAGTAGACCAATCACAACAGACTGGGTCATCTGACCAATCAGAGCAGAGTAGACCAATCACAACAGACTGGGTCATCTGACCAATCAGAGCAGAGTAGACCAATCACAACAGACTGGGTCACCTGACCAATCAGAGCAGAGTAGACCAATCACAACAGACTGGGTCATCTGACAAATCAGAGCAGAGTAGACCAATCACAACAGACTGGGCCATCTGACCAATCAGAGCAGAGTAGACCAATCACAACAGACTAGAACATCTGACCAATCAGAGCAGAGTAGACCAATCACAACAGACTGGGTCACCTGACCAATCAGAGCAGAGTAGACCAATCACAGCAGTGTTATTTGACCTTGGATGAAGGTAAACATATTGTGTGAGACCTCAGAAATAAAAATCAGGATTTTATTTAATACCATAACAGGGACACTTCAAGATGGTGCTTTGTTTGATGCACTAGCAACTACAAAAGTGAAAAAGAGGCACAAACAGTAGTTGTGTCCGTCAGCCTTCAGCTAATGGACTGTGACACTGGGCTGAAGTGTTTTCTGTCGCTGCATGAGTCCTGCGGTCCGCCTGAGGCTCGGATCTATACTGGACCTGGTTTCAGAGAACGCCTCCATCAGCAAAATACAAAAATCAAATGCAGAAGAGATGCTGTATTACACAGGTCAAGGACTCACAGGCCAGCGCTGTGTTCCTGCAGGAGTGACTCAATACAGGGAAGTCTGACTGTAAGAACATCTTGGACAATTCAGTTTAATATTGATCTATTCAAAATATACAGAATGCCCTAGAAACATGTCTATCTATCTATCCATCCATCCATCCATCCATCCATCCATCCATCCATCCATCCATCCATCCATCCATCCATCCATCCATCCATCCATCCATCTATCTATATGTCTGTCTGTCTATCTATCTGACTATTCTTGTGACTATTTCTAATAACATTTTAATTGTATTTTTATATTTGGTATTAATATATATTAATTTACTTTTCTTTATTTATCTTTTTATTTACTTGCATTTATATGTTTTTTCTTAGCTTTTTTATTTGCTATTTATTAAAGGGGCTATATGGAACTTTTTCCCCAAAATAAATGTAACAATAGCCTTTTTATTTTACCATTTATGACTCAAACATCTCCTGGTGAGCATACTGACACCTTGTCCGCTCACAGTGGGTGCTCCTATAAGCCTGTATCCTATTTTTCCTATTTTCTGTCGGGTCGGATTTTTCCCGCGCTGTCTGCGGATGTGACGTCGAGCGCGTTCAAGTTAAACGTTTCAGATCACTCTGCCACCACCGCTAGTCAGCAAGTAGCCTACACTCGCAAGCAGTGCAATGGGATATATGTATTTGACTGTTCTTACCTCTGTAAACATAATGTTGACCTCCTTGGAGCAGATGACTTGTGAAGTGTGCACGTACGAGCGCGCTGCGAGAGCGAGCAGAAAGGAAGAGCAGTTCTGTTTTTTGGCCACAGGTGTCAGTCGCGAGTTTAAATTTCAGAAAAACGCATATAGCCTCTTTAACTTACCTTTTCTATTTATTTATATTTATTTGTATGTTTATTTATTTAGTTTTATATGTTAGTAATATTTATGTAATGCAAACATTTACTTGTTTATCTACTTGTATTTACATGGTCATTTATTTACTTTTTATTTCTTTATTTATCTTTATATACGTATATGACACATATATTACATATTTTATGCTATTTATATTTATAACATGTATTTATTGTTGTTATTTATATTTATTTATTCAATTTGATTTGATTTCTAATCCCATTCTAAGTTACTTAAAGTTATTTCTTTAATTATCTTTTTATTTACTTGTATTTATACTGTTTTTATTTACCTTTAATATATTTTTTTAAATATTTATTAATTAAAAATAGTTTTAAATAGTTTTTCTCCTCTAATGTCACTTCTAGTTCCACTAAATAAACTCTAAAGCTGTCCTGTGAGCGGTTCATCTTACCCGCACTGAGTTCTGGGCTTGATACGATGCAAGCGTGAGTTGTTGAGCGTGGCTCCGGGGCCGTCAGCTCAGCCCGTTCAGGCTATAATTAACCAAACAAAGCTTATTGATTCTGCTTGCGGCTGAAATTGTTTGTGTGCGCTGGAGGTTGGTGGAGTGCTTTGTTGGCTATAAATAACAGCAGAAAGGAAAGCATGTAATGGATGCCGGAACGCTGCTAGTGTATATTCCTCTGTCAGTTTTAGGAGGTTTGCTCAGGTTTAGGGAGGACTCGGTCTCTGCACGGATCGTCCCGTACGTCATCTTAAGCTGCATCGATGCTGGATGTGGTTTAATGTTGTCTGAAGGCAGGCCTGGATTTATTTAACACACTAAATCAGAAGATTGTCCGACAAACAGCCGTGAAAACACAAGGTCCTGCGAGGAACAACAGATTGTTTTGAGGCAGAAGCTGTAAATTAAACGTTTCAATCTGAGTCCAACAGTTCTGTTTGTGAAGGTGAGCGTGTGTGTGCAGTGGATAGAAGTGATTTGTTGAGTAATGTCACACGTGTCGGTCTTAAAGTCGCATTCAGAGTGAAAAAGTCTGTGTGTGTGTGTGTGAGAGATATCTAGCTGCATGTGCATTCATTCATATCTACTGTAATGTTGATTTCTGATCATGTGACACTGAAGACTGGAGTAATGATGCTGAAAATTCAGCTTTGATCACAGGAATAAATTACATTTTACTATATATTTACATACCGACCCGAAATTTATTTATTTAATTTTTTGTGTGTGTGTTGAGGATACAGCCTTTCTAAAATCTTGCCTACTGTAATTTAAAGGGGTCATGACATGAGAATAAATTTGCCTTAAGAGGTATTTAAGAGGTCTTTGTACCATTAAAACTTCCTGCAAGTTTCATAGCTTAAGACGTCCTCCCCATTATAAACGAACAATTTATTTAATCAAGCTCTAAATACAGCTCGTTCTGGATCCACGGTATGAAGTGACGTCACGGTACGAAGTGACGTACCAGTCATTTGCATATGACCGCCTCCAGCGCAGGACAACTACGCCTCATTTCGCATCATCGCATGCGTTGTCGCGCGGCTCGCGCCCAGAGGTGTTCAGTCGACGGGCAGCGAGTGGGTCTGTTTACAAGAAGACTGCGATGCCACGCAGATGTGCTGTTCCTGGCTGTGGACACACAACATGTTTGAATACGCTGATGGCAGGGAGAAATGGACGTCCCAGTCACGGCAGTGTTAATATACGCGTGTGTTCTCTACATTTCAAGGATGACTATTTTGAGAACAAATCTCAGTATGATGCTGGCTTTGCCAGAAAACCTTTGCTTAAAGATCAGGCCGTGCCCATTATTCTGGGCCCAACAACGATGCCGCAAACTGTAAGTAATGTATTTCATCTTAAAACTACTTTTTATGCATAAGCACTGACGTTAGCCAATCATAACAGTGGGCGTTAACACTGAACTCTTAAAGGGGAAACACCCCCAAAACAGACTGTTTGAATCAGAGTATGAGAAACAAGGTGGGAAAAGGTCATAAATCACTACATTTTAAAAGCTTTTTGTCCAAAAACTATAGTAATACTATAATTGCACCTAAGGGAACATAATAAAACAAAAACCAAAAGCTATGTCATGACCCCTTCAATTCTGTTAATGAAGCAATGACAGGAAATACGGATAGATTTAAATGTTTCAGTTTTTCCTCGGATCGTTCTGTCTTTCTATTAGGCATTCAAACACAACACAATGTCTCCAGAGGAAACATCATTTTGAGCTTTGTTTATTAATTGAATTGACTATCTTTCTCTCCCGGTGAAGGACAGCCATTGAGGAAACACTGCGTTCTCTCAGAGGGTGTTGTGCGAGCGCTTTAGAGACGGGTGCTCAAATAAGAGGCTATAGGAAATCAATTAAAGGTTGAATACTCGTCACACACACACACACACACACACACACACACACACACACACACACACACACTCATACATTCAGACAGACAGACAGACAGACTCACACACGCTCACACAGACACACTCATACATACAGACAGACACACACACACACACACACACACACACACACACTCACACACACACACACACACACACACACACACACAGACACATTCATACATACAGACAGACAGACAGACAGACACACACATACTCACACAGACACACTCATACATACAGACAGACAGACACACACACACACACACACACACACACGCACACACACACACGCGCACACGCGCACGCACACACACACACTCACACACACACACACACACACACACACACACACACACACACACTCATACATACAGACAAACAGACACACACTCACACAGACACAGTCACAGACAGACACACACACACACACATACACACACACAGGCCTGATTGAGTACCACTGTGAGGAAAAACCTGCTCTCAATGTAATTAAACTCTAATGAAGATTATGATGTTCAGCATTGCAGTTGTTCTGATGAATCTGAAGAGTGTAATTCAGTGTAAAAACAGAGAACACATGATTGTGTGTGTGTGTGTGTGTGTGTGTGTGTGTGTATGCGTGTGTGTGTGTGTGTGTGTGTGTGCTGCAGCTTCTCCAGAAAGAGTTGAAAGATGAAGATGTCTAGTGTTGTCATATGTGGGTGGTGCTGCTAAATTTACGTACAAAATTAGACATTTACATTTCATGTCTATTTATTTGTGGACCGTAGACACTCTGGCAACATCAAATCACTATGGCAACATCCTCGACTTCTGCAAATGTATATTCTCATTATCTGAGAGATGACCTGACCGAACGCTCATTTGCATACACTGCAGAAAACCAAGATCAAATACACACTTAGATTTCTTAAAACACTCACAAAATGCAAGAAAAATTAGTTTGAAAAAATCAGTTTTGATGTGAAAATGACTTATTTCTCCATTTTTATTTATTTTTTGCAGTGGTCAGGAGCCATTTTCTTTTATTAAGTGTTCTCTGTTCAACTACAGACCAATATCCAATTTAACATTCTTAAGCAAAATCCTTGAAAAGGTTGTTGCTTCGCAATTGCAATCTTATTTGGATATAAATGGTCTTTTTGAGCCTTTTCAGTCAGGTTTTCGCCCATCTCACAGCACTGAAACTGCTCTTCCGCGTGTGGTTAACAACATTCTTTTGTCCGTTGATTCAGGGTTGATAAATATCTTGATGCTCCTCGATCTAAGCGCTGCCTTTGACACAGTCTGCCACGAATTTCTTATTTCTCAGCTTTCTGACATTGGCATCACTAGTTCCGCTCTTTCCTGGCTCATTTCCTCTATCAGCGACAGAAAGTATTATATCAGCATACAAGGTCATAGTTCTGCCACTGCTTCACTTACACAGAGTGTTCCTCAGGGTTCAGTTCTTGGTCCACTATTGTTCATCATCTACATACATCCACTTGGTAACATCATACGCAGGCATGGACTTCAATTCCACTGCTATGCTGATGACATTCAAATTTATCTCACCACCAGCTCTGATAGGCCATCCCTGCCTGACTCACTCATGTATGTATCAGTGACATCAAGCACTGGATGTCCCTTAATTTCCTCAAATTAAATGATAATTAGTGATATTAGTGATCGGCTCTGCTGCCTCAGTCAAAAGGATGGACCAGTCCTTTTATATTGATGGAGTTCATGTTAAGCCTTCGTCACTGATTCGCAACCTTGGTGTCTAATGGCGCTTTTCCACTGCATGGTACGGTACGGCTCGGTTCAGTACGGCACGCTTTGGCGCTTTTCCACTGCATGGTACGGTACGGCTCGGTTCAGTACGGCACGCTTTGGCGCTTTTCCACTGCATGGTACGGTACGGCTCGGTTCAGTACGGCACGCTTTGGCGCTTTTCCACTGCATGGTACGGTACGGCTCGTTTCAGTACGACACGCTTTGGCGCTTTTCCACTGCATGGTACGGTACGGCTCGGTTCAGTACGGCACGCTTTGGCGCTTTTCCACTGCATGGTACGGTACGGCTCGGTTCAGTACGGCACGCTTTGGCGCTTTTCCACTGCATGGTACGGTACGGCTCGTTTCAGTACGACACGCTTTGGTGCTTTTCCACTGCATGGTACGGTACGGCTCGGTTCAGTACGGCACGCTTTGGCGCTTTTCCACTGCATGGTACGGTACGGCTCGGTTCAGTACGGCACGCTTTGGCGCTTTTCCACTGCATGGTACGGTACGGCTCGGTTCAGTACGGCACGCTTTGGCGCTTTTCCACTGCATGGTACGGTACGGCTCGTTTCAGTACGGCACGCTTTGGCGCTTTTCCACTGCATGGTACGGTACGGCTCGGTTCAGTACGGCACGCTTTGGCGCTTTTCCACTGCATGGTACGGTACGGCTCGGTTCAGTACGGCACGCTTTGGCGCTTTTCCACTGCATGGTACGGTACGGCTCGTTTCAGTACGACACGCTTTGGTGCTTTTCCACTGCATGGTACGGTACGGCTCGGTTCAGTACGGCACGCTTTGGCGCTTTTCCACTGCATGGTACGGTACGGCTCGGTTCAGTACGGCACGCTTTGGCGCTTTTCCACTGCATGGTACGGTACGGCTCGGTTCAGTACGGCACGCTTTGGCGCTTTTCCACTGCATGGTACGGTACGGCTCGGTTCAGTACGGCACGCTTTGGCGCTTTTCCACTGCATGGTACGGTACGGCTCGTTTCAGTACGACACGCTTTGGTGCTTTTCCACTGCATGGTACGGTACGGCTCGGTTCAGTACGGCACGCTTTGGCGCTTTTCCACTGCATGGTACGGTACGGCTCGGTTCAGTACGGCACGCTTTGGCGCTTTTCCACTGCATGGTACGGTACGGCTCGGTTCAGTACGGCACGCTTTGGCGCTTTTCCACTGCATGGTACGGTACGGCTCGGTTCAGTACGGCACGCTTTGGCGCTTTTCCACTGCATGGTACGGTACGGCTCGTTTCAGTACGACACGCTTTGGCGCTTTTCCACTGCATGGTACGGTACGGCTCGGTTCAGTACGGCACGCTTTGGCGCTTTTCCACTGCATGGTACGGTACGGCTCGGTTCAGTACGGCACGCTTTGGCGCTTTTCCACTGCATGGTACGGTACGGCTCGTTTCAGTACGACACGCTTTGGTGCTTTTCCACTGCATGGTACGGTACGGCTCGGTTCAGTACGGCACGCTTTGGCGCTTTTCCACTGCATGGTACGGTACGGCTCGTTTCAGTACGACACGCTTTGGCGCTTTTCCACTGCATGGTACGGTACGGCTCGGTTCAGTACGGCACGCTTTGGCGCTTTTCCACTGCATGGTACGGTACGGCTCGGTTCAGTACGGCACACTTTGGCGCTTTTCCACTGCATGGTACGGTACGGCTCGTTTCAGTACGGCACGCTTTGGCGCTTTTCCACTGCATGGTACGGTACGGCTCGGTTCAGTACGGCACGCTTTGGCGCTTTTCCACTGCATGGTACGGTACGGCTCGGTTCAGTACGGCACGCTTTGGCGCTTTTCCACTGCATGGTACGGTACGGGTCGTTTCAGTACGACACGCTTTGGCGCTTTTCCACTGCATGGTACGGTACGGCTCGGTTCAGTACGGCACGCTTTGGCGCTTTTCCACTGCATGGTACGGTACGGCTCGGTTCAGTACGGCACGCTTTGGCGCTTTTCCACTGCATGGTACGGTACGGCTCGTTTCAGTACGGCACGCTTTGGCGCTTTTCCACTGCATGGTACGGTACGGCTCGGTTCAGTACGGCACGCTTTGACGCTTTTCCACTGCATGGTACGGTACGGCTCGGTTCAGTACGGCACGCTTTGGCGCTTTTCCACTGCATGGTACGGTACGGCTCGGTTCAGTGCGGCACGCTTTGGCGCTTTTCCACTGCATGGTACGGTACGGCTTGGTTCAGTGCGGCACGCTTTGGCGCTTTTCCACTGCATGGTACGGTACGGCTCGGTTCAGTACGGCACGCTTTGGCGCTTTTCCACTGCATGGTACGGTACGGCTCGGTTCAGTACGGCACGCTTTGGCGCTTTTCCACTGCATGGTACGGTACGGCTCGGTTCAGTACGGCACGCTTTGGCGCTTTTCCACTGCATGGTACGGTGCGGCTCGTTTCAGTACGGCACGCTTTGGCGCTTTTCCACTGCATGGTACGGTACGGCTCGGTTCAGTACGGCACGCTTTGGTGCTTTTCCACTGCATGGTACGGTACGGCTCGGTTCAGTACGGCACACTTTGGCGCTTTTCCACTGCATGGTACGGTACGGCTCGGTTCAGTACGGCACGCTTTGGTGCTTTTCCACTGCATGGTACGGTACGGCTCGGTTCAGTATGGCACGCTTTGGCGCTTTTCCACTGCATGGTACGGTACGGCTCGGTTTGGCTCGGCTCACTTATGCCGCATTGGCTCGGTACGGTATGGCTCGCTTCGGCTCGCTTTAAATGGTACCTGGTCTGTTGAGGTTCCAAGCGTACCGTACCGATACTAAAATGTGACGTGTAAACACTGCAGATCACTGATTGGTCCGACAGAATCGTCACTACCAGCGTCATTGTATTTACGACATGAGACACTAAACCCGCTAGATTTAAATAGCCAGTAGACAACAGCCAACGCTGTAGCACCTGTTTTTAAAGTACTTGCTTGAAAAAATAAGATGAAAACTTGAAAAAAAAAGAAATGGCTGAAGCGTGGTCACTCAGTGGACGAGGTGCAGATGTTCCTCTCATTGGTTGCCGAGGAGTTGAGCACCTATAACGATCAGTCCCACCCACGTTGAAGCGGTACTAACTGCAGTGGAAAAGCAACCAAGCTAAAGCGGACCGAACCGTGCCGTACCGAGTCGAGTCGTACCACGCAGTGGAAAAGCGAAGCGAGCCGAACCGAGCCGTACCATGCAGTGGAAAAGCGCCATTATTCGACTCAACTCTATCTTTTGGTTCTAATATTTCTTCTCTTGTCAAAAACTCTTTCTTTCATCTTCGCAATATTTCTCCTCTACGATCTTCTCTCAGTTTAGCTGACGCTGAAACCTTAATTCATGCACTAATCACATCACGGCTAGATTATTGCAATGCTTTATTTCTTGGTCTGCCCAAAAAACGTATTGCAAGACTACAGTACGTTCAAAACTCTCCCCTCCACCAGGCGTTCTGCTCACATTACTCCTCTGCTTCACGACCTTCACTGGCTACCCGTGGCATCACGGATCCACTTTAAGGTTTTGCTTTTAACGTTTAAGGCATTAAACGGTCTTGCACCCCCATATTTGTCTGATCTACTTTACACCTACCGCCCTGCACGGTCTCTCAGATCTGCTGAACTTGGTTTCCAGTTGTCTACAGTAGATGGAAGGTCATTTAGTGTCAATGCTCCAAAACTAAGGAATTCATTACCCCTTACACTTCGAAATATCTCATCTGGGGCTACTTTCAAAACTCAGTTAAAAACATATCTATTTAACATGTATTTCGTTGAATGTGACTTTATGTATCCTATGTGACTGTAATGTTTGTGTAAGTGTGTAAATGTATCGTCAATTACAATGTAAAGCGACCTTGAGCTATACGGAAAGGCGCTATATAAATAAAACTTCTCTCTCTTTACCATCAGTTTTTCACGTGAATTTTCCATCCTGTTTGTTCCTCCTGTCGTCTTGTTTCCCTGGTAAACTGTGTCTCATGCTGTGACAGCTTCTCTAATGAGACGCACACACTAACGAGCCTCATTCCGCTTCAGAATATTAATCCTCTCAGAAAACCTGCTATAATTATTCATACAACAACAGTGTAACAAAATTCCTGCTTAACGCAATCATAGTGAACACTGTTTTAACATGTGCATGTGTTATTACTCTCTTTGAGGATTTCAAAGAAATTCAATTTTACTGTGCAGTGTAAAATTATGATATTTATGAATCCATTTTAATGAGTCCACCAACAAACAACGAGGTTTTAAAGGTGGGTGTGTTTAAAATAAAATACTTTTTTGCGAAGTACTGTATACAGCCTGGAAAATAATGAAATTGTGAAGCATTATGCAGTGATTTGTTGTTGTCAAATGACCTCATTCAGTTGCATGTTTAATTCAGTGGGTGGCATCTAGTTATTATCTTAGAAACAAGTAGTTATTTGTCATTATTATTCAATTTTGTGTAACTTTTGCTGGTCTAATGTGTCAATTATAGGGGCGTTAGTTAAGTGCATTGCATTGTGGGGTGTAATATTGTGCATATTGCAAACAGAACACTTTACATATTTAAATATTTAAATGTTATATAGGCTGCAACAAATTATTTTCTTAGTTTTCCAGTCAAAATATCTAAACATTCTTAGATAAAGATGCATTTACTTGAGAAACTAAATGACTGAAGATATTAAGTCTTGTTGTTTACTGAAAAATGTGTCAAAATGAAGTGAGTTTATGCTTAAAATAAGATCAAATATCTGCTAATGGGGTCTGAAAAAAATGTCCCTTAATGTTAAGTTTAGACTCACTTTATTTTAATAAATTTTTCAGAAAACAAGACATCATATTTTAAGTAAGTTTGCATCTCAAGTAAATACATCTTGATTTAAAGTCCCCTGTGGTGAAAAAAAAAAAGTTTTTAATGTTGTCTATATGTCTATGTGGTGTTTTTAATACGCTTTAAGACACACCATGTGTAAGTTCATAAGTCGACAGCATTGCTGAGTATTTTCTCCTTAAAACTGCACTGAACCAAAGACAGTCTCAAAAACACGGTGTGAAATCGCTGGTGTTTCTGACATCACAAACGACCTTGTAACCAATCAGATCAACGTGTGATCGTCAACCAGTGGATCTCTGAGTGAGTGGAGGCGGGGCTCATTTGCATATTCATAGAACCACGCATACTAAATGAGGCAAGGGTGTCGAGTTACATTCAAGATATTTTAAGGCATGGAGAATATTTTTCAAGGAAAAAACGTTTAAATATGCAATAAAAACTGAGCTCTTGCACAATGCAGATATGTTCAAAACAGAAAATTAGCATGCAACTCATATTATATCTACAATACACTGCACATTTTTTTTTTTTTGGCTTGTTTTCCAGTACAAATATAAAAAAATTCTTAAAGTCCCCCTGTAGTCAATCATTTTATCCCTTAAAACTCACTAAAATTGCATATTTAAAAGTTTTTTCCTTGAAAATATCAGTCGCCAGAGCTCAATTTGTGTTTTTGTGTCCAGTCTTGTACGTATAAACAGAAGTAGAGCTGCACATATGAATCAAGCACGTGAGCACATCTTCTTTTGCAGCCTTTCACCTGCGTACTGTCAGTGATATCCAGCTGTCGTCTGTTCTGAGATCAGCTCTAATAAACAGTCTTTCCTGTGAGTCTGGCGTCCAGCGCTGAGATAATGGGCCGTTGAGTCTATATGCATTTGAGCTTATTCCTCTATCATTCATGGGTTCTGTGAAGCCTCTTCTGTAAATACGGCGTTATGGGCTAGTTTGATGCAGACACACGTATGTTACACACTGAGGAACATGACGTGAAATTAAACCCGGAACAGACGTGTGTCTCTCAGGGAAGTGAAATGCATTATAGTCATGTTGATTTTTTAAAAGCGCTGCATTGAGACGCGATGATGTTTTTACTGGTTTCTGAGCGAATCCTAAAACTCAGAGATGGTCTGGTTAATATCTGCACACGTACATTTTACTGTTCATTTTTGTAACTTGTTTTGCATTATTTAGGCCTCTGGTGAAGTTACTCTTGGTTAAGAATAACTTTGTTCGTAATATTTCGAGATGGACTGAAGAAACTCAGGTTTACTTGATTATCTATACATCATTTTGTTTTTTTTAAATCATGAGTATCAAATATGATCATCAGGATTTTGAGGGTGGTTTATTTTTTCATCTCTCAATCATCATTATATTGCATTGCATTATATGTTTAAAACTACTTAAAACCAAGCATTTAAAAATCATCATATAAAGACTAAGATATTATTATCAGATATAGAGTGATGACTGATATTTATATCCACTTTATTCTAAGTATCTGTTATACTGTTATAAATAGCTCATTAATTTACATTACAAGCATCAGAATTTCATATTAATATCAGCATCTGCACCAAATTGCATATTTTGAATAAAATGTAGGTGTTTTTTCCTCCATATTCTCACTATATGAGCCATAAAAGTCTGATGTATCAAATATGACACTCAACAAAAAACATGAAAATGTATGCAAAATATTTTTTGTAAAGTTTTTAAATAAAAAGATATACTTTTTTGACTATTACTATTCCTATTCAATTTGCAGGGATGAAATGTCTTTTACACTTTTGTAGATTGTATTTTTTTCCACAAAATTTTTTAACTATTTTGCACCATTATTTATTTTAAATGATTTATGTAGTGTGCCTCGTAATCCTAAATCAGAATATCTTCTCTTGTCTGATGACGAGGGCGGGGCTATAACCTGTCACTCACATGAGATCAGCCAATAGCAAACCACAACCATCCAATCAATTCCCCACAGACACAATCAAGCCCCGCCCACATCTGTTCTTCTTCCAGAAGAGTTTCACTCAGATATAGGGCATAATAGAGAAGAAAAGACTGTTGCATCTGCAGGTTTATGTTTGTGTTACATAAGTCTTCTGTATGTAAATGAGGACGTGTTCTCTCTCTGGTTCCTCAGGTGCGTCTGTGGTTGGGAGCTGTGATGCTCTTCATGGATTGTAAGATGGTGGATGTTCTTCGTGGCCGCAGGAGGTTGCGTGTGTCTGTCTTCAAGCCGCCGTGTTCGTTCTGGTTTCTGCTGCTGTTTGGTGTCGGAGGACTCGTTCTCTTCATACACCTGCAGGATCTGTCGGATATAATGCTGCAACAGGCTCCAGGTAAGAAGAAACACACCGTTACGATCAACCATCATTGTAGAACAAGTTCACACTTGAACTCAGTGTGCCGTTCGTTCCCAAGCTCATGGAAATTTCATTATGATTTTTCATGTCAACAATTGTGGTTTGTGGGTTTCATTTTTTAAGCTTGCGCACTTTGAAAAAAGCGTTCATTGGGGTTCTATATAGAACCATAGGGTTCTTTACTCGACTCCAAAGAACCTTTTATGCTAAAAAGGTTCTATAATTATTTATTTTGTCACACAGGACAAATTTAATCATGCTGATTTTTGGAGGAGAAAAACTGAAATGGCACTCTTCGTGTGATATTGATTAACTACAGAAATTATATAAATATATACATTTTCTAACCCCCATATCTTGAATTTTGTGATCATTCACATGCATTCATAAATACACTTCAGGGTCTTGATGTTTGTCAATGATATGAAATATTTAATCCGGAAAGGACAAAACAAATGATAATGAATGAACCCCTAAAAGGTTCCATATAGAACCTTTTTATTGAACCCTTAAAACGGGTTCTGTAGAACCTTTTAGGGGTTCCAAATACGTAGTGCCGATAGAACCTTTTCTGGGTCCAAAATAAACATTTTGCAACACCTGTGAACTGAGAAAATAGAGCCGTATAAAAATATTTTTTTCGCCCGCCATTAAAAATGCATATATGTGTGTCAGAATGAGTTCTGTAGCAGTTTTGTCCTGCAGATTTGTGGTGCCGTGTCACTCGTTCATCAGCCAGGGTCTCTGTGCAACACCATCTGTCACAAACACATCCAGAACAATCATAATTTTGGCCCTTATTTTTCATTTTTTGGGGAAGAATGTCTCACCATTGAGAGATTTTTTTTTAACCCTTGGAAAGCCTGACATGATATTAAATTATAGTCAGAAAATGTTTTTTTACAAAAAAAATTTTAATGGAACATTTTATTGGACCTTCAGACAAAATATAAGAAAAAAGTTTGCACGTGTTTTTTGTTAAGCATTAAATTAGCTTCTATAGCTCATATAGTATGATATAGTGAGAATATACTGAAATAATGTTCAGAGGCTTAAACTAAGCAAAATACACAACTTGCTGCTTACTGATATTTATATGGTCAAAAATTTTGTAAATAAATGATATTTTTAATATCAGTAGAGTCACCTGAAGACAAAAGAAATACTGTTTAATGTTATTTTTTAGTATTATTTTTCTTTATTCCTTTTCATAATGTATTTTGTGAAGTCAGAGTGCAAGTGAAACTCGAAAAATGTGAATATCGTGCAAAAGTTATTTATTTATTTCAGTAATTCAAATTAAAAGGTGAAACTAATATATTTAGTATATATAACTATATACACGCATGATTATACTTTTCAGAGGGCCGGCATTTCTGTATTTAAAATGCTTTTTTAAAAATCGATTTAATGTAATGTTCTAATTTTCTGAGATTTTGAATTTGGGGTTTTCATAAACTGTAAAAATAACTTTAGCACGATATTCAAATTTTTCGAGTTTACTTATTTTACTTATTACTTATTACTTATTTTATTTTATTTCAAGCAATATAGTGACACATTACAAAGGTAATAAGAAGCCTTTGATTTTTAACATCATCAATCAGTCTATTGCTCGAAACGGAGTGGGAAGAAGTCAATCTTATTCAGACCCACCCCGGTCTGTTTCATACAGTTCCACCTGTATGTTGTCCATGTGTGCTGAGCAGAGAGCTGGTAGAGTTATATTTTGCTTGAGGTGTGTGTGCAATGCAACGGTCACTGAGCAGAGATGTTCCAATGATGATGATACATCAAATGTGTACATTCAACTGATGCAAATGTACCAGTATTGTATACACAGTGGGATATGGATTGTACCATGTGTAAGCATGAGGTATACATTTCATTTTTACACATAACAGCAACACACATGTTGGTGCAACTACATTATAAGGACTCTCCAATGGTTTTTATACTGTACACACTGTATATTCTCTCCCCTTACACTGCCCCTATCCCTAAACCTGCCCATCACACACACACACACACACACACACACACACACACTGCCCCATCCCTAAACCTGCCCATCACACACACACACACACACACACACACACACACACACACACTGCCCCATCCCTAAACCTGCCCATAACACACACTCACACTCACACTCACACACACACACTCACACACACACACACACACACACACACACACGCACACACACACACACACACACACACACACACACTGCCCCTATCCCTAAACCTGCCCATCACAGGAAATATTCTGCATTTTAAAATTTTTAATAAAACATTGTTTTTTATGTTTTTTAAGCTATTTGAATTACGAAATCTCATGAAATGTCCTCAATAACCACGCTTAAGTTGTAATACCACTGTAATACACATGTCATTATACAAATTTGTGTCCTCATAAATCACAAAAACAAGCACACACACACACACACACACACACACACAAAACTTATTATAAATACAATATAAATAAGTTTATATTATATAAGATTATTGCAGAACAAAACTATATTACAGAAACCTTGCTTGCCTTGCCTTTCTTACAGCATATAAGTTACATTCCACAAATTATAAATAAGAGATACAAAGTACTATACGAAGAGATACACAAAAAAATCAATTACTATAAACAAACTTGAATGCAATATGCAAAATATAGCAACTGTTCTACAGCCTTAGGCCCCGATCACATCTAACGCTGTTTTTTGCAGTGAGAGGCGTTTTACCGCTTTCTGCGCCTCGTGTTATTGCAGTTGAAAAAAAAGCAACTCAGAGCAGAAAAAGCGCCCGACGTCATCGCATTTTTTTTCAGAGCGCTCGCAATTGACCGTTCACAAAGCCCCGCCCCCCGTAGTTACTGTCGCTATGTCCGAATGTCATTTTTTAAAAGAAATTTAAACAATAAATACCGTTTTGTGGCTCTTTAATGTGTCGTGACAGATCGCTGTAGAGCCTCAGTTAAAGCTGCTCGTGAACCGATCATCTCTTCCTTCTAGTTCATTTATAGCATCAAATAAACATGAATGAACATCAGAAGGAATGTTGTTTTAATTGTGGAAAGGCGTCAGGACACTCCGTTTTCAAGTTCAAATCCTCCCATGTTAATCTACTCACTCTCCTGACTGCTTTGTCGGACAAAATGGCGGATGGCGAAGTATGATTGGTCAGATCACCTGTCAATCAAGCTCCCTTCAATTAGACTGACAGGACATCTGACTCGGTGGTTGCTTAGCAACATAAAAACGTGCTGCCAGTTCTGTGTGATCGGGGTTGATTGGCAGTGCTGTGTGCCTCACGTTTCCGAACCTGAAAAACGTGGTAGGTGTGATCGGGGCCTTACTCGCCTTGCCTTTCTAGCAGCAAAGTTTTTTAGCCAGCTGAAAACGCTAGACGCTCTGTGGAAAACGCCTAGCTGTGGGCGATTGAGAGCATTTTGGCAGCGCAGTGTGTTTTCAGTTGAGACACTTCGTTGCTATGATACAGAATATCCGCAGCACAGTTTACTTTTAACTGATTTCACAGATAATTTGTTTCATACTAAAAATGTATTTTTCATCCATTTTGTTCGGTTAGCTCTGCTAGTTGATGTCGTTGGACAGAAAGAATGTTGTGACAGTTGGTCTGTGTGGTGTTAGCCCCGCCCCTCCTCCACTGTGATTGGACGGCTGGGTAAAAAGTGACAGTGATGATGACCAGTAAAAACCACTGAGCGTGCAGCGCTTCAGCGTGAAAAAAACGCTTAGCGACTCGTTACGCTCATGGCGTTCTAAAAACGTGGCGCTCCCATTGAAAACAGTTGAAAAAACACGTCAGCTGTGTGAAAAACGCTTTGGTGGACACACAGCCTAAGACAGCTATTGTGAGACCACATGATTTATGCTAATGACTGAAAGTCCACTGAGCCGTTCTTGAGCCATTGTAGATCTCAGGTAGTTTTTAATCAGCTTAGAGAAGCTCCTTCCAGCAGCGGCGACTGTAACCGTGTGGAGTGGCAGAGATTCTCACATATCGGCGTAACTTTCCGACAGCTTCTTCTTGTGCAGGAAAGTCAGGAGCTCAATGTTTTTTTTTTTTGATGGCAGATGTGGAAAGTTTTGCATTTCCCATACAAGTTCCCTTCCATCAATATCTGGCTGTCCGTCATGGCTTAACGCTGTGCTCAGGGCCTGACAGTGCGACCAACTCTTCTTTGGACATGTGGAAAGATGAGGAGCACTCCCTCAGGGTCTGAAATCTCTCATCTAGTGAAGAGAGGGCTGTATCCACGACTTTTAAGTGCATCACCAACCAAGGGATTGGCGGCACTCCTAGCATTTGCCTATTTGGCCGGCCCTGCATAGAGATGAGAAGATGAAGAAACCCAGAGAAACCATTTACAGCTGGCATGATGGGGTGAGAGAATAGAGAAATGGGGAACATAGAAATCTGGAATGAAGACCTCTCTCTGTCTGACACATGATAAATAACAAATTGAAGATCTCTTGGCAAAGGTGTAGCTTCAGTGATTCAACAGTGATAATGGGGAAAGTGTGATTTTCAAATCTACACACCTTTGTTTATATAGCGCTTTTTACAATGCAGATTGTATCAAAGCAGCTTGACAGTGATAACATGAAAATAATACAACAAAGTTTGTTTTTAGAAGAAAATTGCATCATCATCCACCTAAAGTAAGGCAAGGTCGATAATAATGTTGAAGATTAAATGTCCCCAACTAAGCAAGCCAAAAGCCAAGCCAACAGTGGCAAGGAACCAAATCTCCATCAGGGACAGAATGTATAATTACGATTATGATTATGATTCAGGCAGCATTATAGGTCAGAAGTTAGTTCAGTTCAGTTCAGTTCAAGTTTATTTATATAGCACGTTTAAGAACAACCATGATTGACCAAAGTGCTTAACAAAGTTCAAGATCAAAGAAATAAAAATACACAACAATACACAATATACAATACAAAATAAGCAACAGTAGGTCAAGATATCAAAGCTCAGCTTGAATTGAAAGCCAAGGCATAATAATGGGTCTTAAGCAAGGACTTCAATATTACAATGGTCCGAGCTTTCCTTACATAAATGGGTAAAATATTCCAGAGGTTTGGAGCAGCAACTGCAAAGGCTCTGTCACCTTTATTCTTCAAGTCAGATTGGGTCAGAACATTTAGAGGATTTATTTATGTCGGACGGAGTCATCACGCCGAGTTTGTTGAGGATCAGTGCCGATGGCTGTCGTGTCGATGAGGGCTGATGAGGATTCAGGGATGCGTTGTGGACGTGTGCAGGCGCAGGTCCAGCATCTGATCTGGATACGGCCCAGATCCGGCTGACTTCAGTAAACCTCGGGATAAACAGAAAGACTAATATTAGCGTAGATGCCATTCTTCTTATGATGTAGCGAGTACATCCGGTGTTATAGTAAAGTTCTCGGTGCATCTATGCAGCCCAATAATCGTTAAACTGATTTGAATAATAGAAATGTATAATGTTCTATGTGAATGCCAGGTTAAAGAGATGTGTTTAGTCTTGATTTGAACTGATAGAGTGTGTCTGCTTCCCGGACAATATTCAAACGCACATAACTATAGAATCAGTTCTTAATGCGCATGTGAACGCCGTCAGCGTTTATCACAGGTTCAGTTTAAAGTCTGTTTATAGAGAACAGCGTTGTCTTAGCGGACCCTAATTTAATAACTAATGATCATTTCGCCGGAAGTGAATCAATCAAAACTAACTTCAGCTGGAAATAACATTATTCAAGAATCGCTATGAAGCCAAAATAATCTCTGTTCCCTTAAATTATATGTTTATCTCTGTAAAGCTGCTTTGAAACAATCTACATTGTTAAAAGTGCTATATAAATGAAGATGGCTTGACTTGACTTTACTTGACTATACTTATATTAAATATCAGTCGTCTCTCTATATCTGCCAATAATAAGTCTTAGTAAGGATATTATATTAAATAATGCTTCATTTTATGATCAAAACTCTGTAGTTTTAAAGCATAAAATGCAATACATTATGGGCCCTATCTTGCACCCGGCGCAATTGACTTTGTACACCGACGCATGTATCATTCCTATTTTGCACCCGCGCAAAGCGGACTTTTCCCTCCACAGACACACGTCGGTTAACTAAGAAATACACTTGCGCTCCCCGGGGCGGTTCAGCGCAAAGAGGAGGCGTGTTCCGGCGCAAACTTTCCCTCATGCTATTTTGCAGTTCCAGAAAACATTTGCGCCACTGACCAGAAAAAACCTAGTCTAAAGTCATTGGTGCGTTGCGCGTACATTCAGATGCTATTTTAAGCGCGCGTGCTTGGTCATAATACAGAGTGTGAACAACGCGCATACACTGTAGATGATTCTCTCATCTACACAGATGCATTTTCCTTTTTGCAAATGATACATTATTATAAGGAAAAATATTAAACACGAGGGAAATCATTGTTGTCCAGTCAAGTATATTTATATAGTGCTTTTCACAATAGAGATTGTATCAAAGCAGCTTCACAGTATTAATATGTTGTGTCCACGACGATCGGAAAAATAGGCATAAAGCTTAGGCCTACATATTTACCCAAATTATTATATGCATGTATAACCGAAGCTAATTTGGGTTGGTTTGTCCGCTCTGATTGGTTTATTTCACGTTACGCCCAAACCACACCTATGAATAATGAAGCTACTTCAGACCAACCGCCAGGCGCAAGAGGCATTTATTCCGCCGGGAAAATAGCAACAGCGCCGGGATCCGCCCACAAAGTTACTTGCGCTTTGCGCTTTGACACTTGCGTTTCAGATCGTGCGCTGAGTGCAAGATAGGGCCCATAATGTTGATTGAGAGATGAACAAATAAATCTTCCTCAAAAGCCTGATGATCATATTTGATACTCATGATTTAAAACAAAAAAACAAAATTATGTCTGGATAATCAAGTAAACTTGAGTTGTTTCAGTTCAGTAAGTGTTCATCTTGAAATATTACTAATATACAACTATTCTTATGTTTACTTGATTTAAATCTGTGCAGATTTGACAGCAGAAAGAGCTGATGTTTGTACAATTATACTACAATACTTTTACTTGCTAACTATCAGTCAGAGACAGAAAGACTTTAGGAGATTGTGCGCGACAGGTTTATCAGCAAAGTGTTGATCATTTAGAGGCCTTAGAAATGTGTGTATCAAATATGATACAGTGGGATTAAAGTCTGTCAGTGCTAAAAAGGAAACCTTGTGCGCTGGCCCGAAACATTTAAACTTTTCATGTGTTTATTGACAAGTGTTGATTCGGGATCCTGCTTATACAGGTGAAACTCAGTCAATTAGAATATGGTGCAAAAGTTATAATTTTGATGATTATGGCTTACAGCTTATGAAAACCCCAAATTCAAAATCTCAGAAAATTAGAATATTACATGAATCAATAAAAAAAAGGATTTTAAATATAGAAATGTCAGCCCTCTGAAAACTATAATAATGCATATGTATTTAGTTATATATACTAATAATATTAGTTTCACCTTTTAATTTGAATCTCTGAAATACATGAACTTTTGTGTACATGATATTCTCACTTTTGATATTCTAACCTGTATATGATCCACTTCAGTGTTGGCGAGAGGCTTTAGATGCACATGAGGTCAGAAACACGTCCAGCAAACAAAACAGACAACAGGATAACTATTCAGATTCCAATACAACGGATGAATAGATGCATTAGAGGATGCGTTGGAATACTTGATTGTGATTGGCCAGTTGTGGCATCCATGGTATAATAGTGTGTATTTGTACTTGCTGTTGGGGTTTATTTTAGATGATGAGCAGCTGCTTGTAAATGCATGATCGGTTGTTCTGTACTTGTTTGCTAACTTTTGAGCAGTGGAACTGAATCACACCCCAGTTAAACACACACAGCGTGATCAATCTTGGCTAGCGGTGGTGATGTGTGCCGCTGGAAACGTGTGTGATCATTACAGCAGGACTAGCTTCAGACACAAGGACACGCTGCAAAACACCTGCCGTACTCAACCGTGTTGTGCTTCAGAAATGATGAAAACAAAAACACAGTTATGAACAAACACGGGCTCGACCGGCTCTTTTACAGATACTCACATGAGTCTCAACAGCGCTGCATGTTTTTAACACTTTTTTGTAGGCAAATATGCTGTTTTTACTAGAGCTACCAAAAGAATAAAATAATGAATCATGATGAATCTTGGTTATTTAACTCTTTCCCCACAATTGACAGAAATCTCCTGTGTTTTCACTGTTATACGGTAGGGGGCGCTGTTACACATCTACTGAAAGATTACCAGATCAAAACACACGCGAAGAAGAAGCAGAAACAAGTACAATTATTTATTTATTTATTTATTTTTTGAAATAAGTAAAATCATATGTAATCAGATGCATATGTAAAATAATGAGATCATCAAACATAAATGTGGAGGTGCAGGATTACAAAGCTTTGAGTGTGTTGATGGACTGTGTTCCTGAATCCCATCCAGACGTGGTTTTTGACAAAAAACATGATTTTCTCAGCTTTTTGTTCAAAATGTTACTTTTTTTTAATGAAACTTACTCACATTCAAGTGTTGATAAAAAAAATAATAATGCATGAACCTATAATAAAATGTTTTTTTTTTGTTTAAAAGCAGAGGATCTGTTCTTTCTTTTGATATAATATTATATATATTGCATGGTCAGATATTCATGCAACAAAATAGAAAACTAGAAACTTTTGTGATTAAAAATGCTGGCGCTGGCTGGCATCTTTTATTTATTTATTTATTTTTAAAAACACTGGCAGTGAAATAGTTTTTAATTTGCCTCTGAATAGAAATATGTTTCCCTAATCAGAAGTGAAGTGCTTATTAGAAACAAAACAGACCCGAAGTTACAAACAAACAAACTTTCTTTATAGAATATACATTTTATATATTAATGTTATTTTATACTTCATTCATGGAACGGTTTTCTGAAACATTTTCAGTTTGATGTTAGTCAGTTTTTCAACGTTAGTAGAAAACATTCAAGCGCAACATTCCCATAATGCTTGCAAAATGATAAGCAATGATCTTCATAAGCAAAAAAAATACATTTTTAAAGCATTTCAGAAACTGAAAAGAACTTTCTTTTTAAGAAGTTTCTAATTAAGTTAAAAAAGATTTTCATTTCTTAATTAGCAAAATGTTCTTAGAACATATTTTTGTTTGCTGGGATAAAATGAATGTGGAGCATCTCGAATGATAAATATATATTATACAAAGTTCATATTGAGATTTCAGACTTTTGATTGCAGATTTTAGTGTTTGAGCACAGTTTAAAACATCTCTTCTGAAACTGATGAGAAAGCAGGCAATTTCATTTTATTTCCATTTAAATTAATATCTGTTTAGGAGAAACAATAGAAATAAAGTTACGGATATAAGTTGTGATGCTTCTTTTCTCCGAGGTTATTTAGTGAGTTCATAAATCTCAGAACTGAATGAAGCGGTTACTGTGTCACATTAGGAAACTGTGTTCGTGTGATAAATATATTTAGCAGTGTTAACATATTTAATTAATATTTGGCAGCCATTATGTATGTCCCTGTACACTCTGGTCATGGGACTTTTGCATGATTTAATTTGCCTCATTTGTTTTTCCTCAGAGGCTCAAACTCACGAGGATTTTCTTTGATGCTATTTTCAAACTAAACACATTTTTCAATAAAGAAAGAAAAAAGGATTATCCTGAAGTGCTCAGAGGATTGTGAAGCGTTTCTGCTGGTGAACTGGATCAGATGCATCACTCGTCTAGAGCTTCTGCTCTTCAACACACACACACACACACACACACACACACACACACACACACACACACACACGTTGGTGCAACAGCATTATGAGGACTCTCCATAGGCGTAATGGTTTTTATACTGTAAAAACTATATATTCTATCCCCTTACACACACACACACACACACACACACACACAGCTTCGTTTTTGTGATTTATGAGGACATTCCATAGATGTAATGGTTTTTATACTGTACAAACTATATATTCTATCCCCTTACACACACACACACACACACACACACACACACTGCCCCTGTCTCTAAACCTACCCATCACAGGAGACATGCTGCATTTTTACATTTAAAAAAAAAACATTGTTTTTTATGTTTTTTAAGCTATTTGAAATATGAGGACTCATGCAATGTCCTGATAAATCACGTGTAAGTAGTAAAATAAGAGTATTATATGCATGTCATTATACACATTTGTGTCCTCATATATCACAAAAACAAGCACACACACACACACACACACACACACACACACACACAAACACGCTCACATACACACAGTCTCACACACTCGCTCACATATACTCACCCTGACACATTCACACTCACAAACACACACACACGCACACACACACAAACACACTCACCCTGACACATTCACACTCACACACACACACACACGCACACACACACAAACACACTCACCCTGACACATTCACACTCACACACACACACACACACTCACTCAAACAGGCGCACACATCTTTATGAGGACTCTCCATAGGCGTAATGGTTTTTATACTGTACAAACTATATATTCTGTCCCCTTACACACACACACACACACACACACACACACTGCCCCTGTCCCTAAACCTACCCATCACAGGAGACATGCTGCATTTTTACATTTTCAAAAAACATTACTTAGTGTGATTTATACGCTGTTCTCCTCATGGGGACCGCTGGCTGGGCCCCACAATATAGGTGATCTCAGGTTTTACTATATTTGTGGAGACATTTGGTCCCCACAATGTAATATAAACACGAGCACCCTGACACATTCACACTCACACACACACACACACCCTGACACATTCACACATACACTGATAAAATGTAGTTCTACAGTCCGTGTCCGTATACACATACAGTGTGAAGTACAGTAGCACCGCTCGGAGATTATGAGTAAAACGTTCGATGTTGAGAAATAATCTTTGGAGGCTCATTTGTTTGTGAGTCTAATGTTCACTATCAAATACAGTTTTACAACATAAACGCTGCTCAGATTGGACAATTTCTTGAAGGACGATTATGAAGGGCAGGGGTTCATTTTAAATCTGATGTACACAATGTGTGTGAGAGAATGTGTGTGTGTGTGTGTGTGTGAGAGTGTGTGTGTGTTTTGCTGGTAATGTCTCTCCGCGCCGGAGACAGCGTTCCCATGGCGATGCACTGAGGATTCCTCCATTGTCCTTAAACAATTATTTGAGTGGAAGAGGAGCGGAAACAATGAGAGTAAAAGCTTTGCTCCCTGCGCTTCTGTTGCTGCGTGTTTTAGTACGTTGAGCGAAACAAACTAAATCTGCCAAACACACTGATCACAGTCACTCTTCTGACTGAACTGTGTGTTTTCAGCAGTTTAATGTGACAAAACACTACAAACAGCTTCACTGAGTCACATTATGTGAGCTGAGGCCATAATCACACACACACACACACACACACACACACACACACACACACACACACACACACACAAACTCTCACTCTCTCTCTCTCTCTCTCTCACACACACACACACACACAAAGAAGAGTCGTGGCCTTTAGAAGTGCAGAGAGATGTTTCATTACTGAGAATTGCTTTCATTGAACTTCATTCTTTGAGTCATTCTTCATTCTTCACACTCACACACACTCACACACACCTCAACACTCACACACACACACACTCACACACACCTCAACACTCACACACACACTCACACACACCTTGTCACTCACACACACCTCGTCACTCACACACACCTCGACACTCACACACACACTCACACACACCTTGTCAGTCACACACACACTCACACACACCTCGTCACTCACACACACCTTATCAATCACACACACCTTGACACTCACACACACCTCAACACTCACACACACCTTGACACTCACACACATCTCGACACTCACATACACCTTGTCAATCACACTCACACACACCTCGACACTCACACACACCCCGACACTCACACACAGCTCGACACTCACACACACCTCGACACTCACACACACCTCGACACTCACACACCCCCCGACACTCACACACTCACACACATCTCGACACTCACACACATCTCGTCACTCACACACACCTCGACACTCACACACACCTCAACACTCACACACACTTTGACACTCACACACATACTCACACACACACATCTCGACTCTCACATACACCTCGTCACTCACACACACACTCACACACACCTCGTCACTCACACACACCTCAACACTCACACACACCTCAACACTCACACACATACTCACACACACACATCTCGACACTCACATACACCTCGTCACTCACACACACACTCACACACATACTCAACACTCACACACATACTCACACACACACATCTCGACACTCACATATACCTCGTCACTCACACACACACACTCACACACACCTCGACACTCACACACACCTCAAAAGGTCAAACGCTTCCTCTAAACGCTGTGTTAGCGAGAGGCTCTTCAGGGACGGATCGCGCGGCTCTAATCAGGAGAAGCGGCTCGTCTGCCGGCAGCAGAACACACTCCACTTCAGCGCTGGAGGAGATTGCTTTTATCCAGACCTCATGACATCCAGAACAACAACATCAGCCGTCGAAACACAACCGGCCCGGGAGACACTGGAGATTACACACACATCTCTGAGGAATCCCGGAGAAATACAGGACTTAATTAAAGGAGAAGTACTGAAGTCATACGGCAGATGTGTGTGAGGAACAGATGCTGATTTACACCTTTATTAGATAGATGGATGGGTGGATGATGGATGGATGTTGGATGGATGATGGATGGATGGATGGATGATGGATGGATGATGGATGTTGGATGTTGGATGTTGGATGTTGGATGGAGGATGGAGGATGGATGGATGGATGGATGGATGGATGATGGATGGATGATGGATGATGGATGTTGGATGTTGGATGGAGGATGGATGGATGGATGGATGGATGGATGATGGATGGATGGATGATGGATGGATGGATGATGGATGATGGATGGATGGATGATGGATGATGGATGGATGGATGGATGATGGATGGATGGATGGATGATGGATGGATGATGGATGTTGGATGTTGGATGTTGGATGTTGGATGGAGGATGGAGGATGGATGGATGGATGGATGGATGATGAATGGATGATGGATGGATGATGGATGTTGGATGTTGGATGGAGGATGTTGGATGGAGGATGGAGGATGGATGGATGGATGGATGGATGGATGGATGGATGGATGATGAATGGATGATGGATGGATGATGGATGGATGATGGATGATGGATGTTGGATGTTGGATGGAGGATGGAGGATGGATGGATGGATGGATGGATGGATGATGGATGGATGGATGATGGATGATGGATGGATGGAGGATGGATGATGGATGGATGGATGGAGGATGGATGATGGATGGATGATGGATGGATGATGGATGATGGATGGAGGATGGATGATGGATGGATGGATGGATGGATGGATGGATGATGGATGGATGGAGGATGGATGATGGATGGATGGATGGATGGATGATGGATGGATGGATGGATGGATGGATGGATGGATGGATGGATGGATGGATGGATGATGGATGGATGATGGATGGATGGATGATGGATGGATGGATGGATGATGGATGGATGATGGATGATGGATGTTGGATGGAGGATGGATGGATGGATGGATGGATGGATGGATGGATGGATGATGAATGGATGATGGATGGATGATGGATGGATGATGGATGTTGGATGGAGGATGGATGGATGGATGGATGGATGATGGATGGATGGATGATGGATGATGGATGGATGGAGGATGGAGGATGGATGATGGATGGATGGATGATGGATGGATGGATGGATGGAGGATGGATGATGGATGGATGGATGATGGATGGATGGATGATGGATGGAGGATGGATGATGGATGGATGGATGGATGGATGATGGATGGATGGATGATGGATGGAGGATGGATGATGGATGGATGGATGATGGATGATGGATGGATGGAGGATGGATGATGGATGGATGGATGGATGGATGATGGATGATGGATGGATGATGGATGGATGGATGGATGGATGATGGATGGATGATGGATGGATGGATGATGGATGGATGATGGATGTTGGATGGATGGATGATGGATGGATGGATGGATGGATGGATGCATGATGGATGGATGGATGGATGGATGATGGATGATGGATGATGGATGGATGGATGATGGATGGATGATGGATGATGGATGGATGGATGATGGATGGATGATGGATGGATGATGGATGGATGGATGATGGATGGATGATGGATGGATGATGGATGGATGGATGATGGATGGATGATGGATGGATGGATGGATGGATGGATGATGGATGGATGGATGGATGGATGGATGGATGGATGGATGGATGATGGATGATGGATGGATGGATGATGGATGGATGGATGGATGATGGATGGATGGATGATGGATGGAGGATGGATGCATGATGGATGGATGGATGGATGGATGATTGATGGATGATGGATGGAGGATGGATGATGGATGATGGATGATGGATGGATGGATGATGGATGGATGGATGATGGATGCATGATGGATGGATGGATGGATGATGGATGGATGTTGGATGGATGGATGGATGGATGGATGGATGGATGGATGATGGATGGATGTTGGATGTTGGATGGAGGATGTTGGATGGAGGATGGATGGATGGATGATGGATGATGGATGGATGGATGGATGGATGATGGATGGAGGATGGATGGATGGATGGATGGATGATGGATGGATGGATGGATGATGGATGATGGATGATGGATGGATGGAGGATGGATGATGGATGGATGGATGGATGGATGATGGATGATGGATGATGGATGGATGGAGGATGGATGATGGATGGATGGATGGATGATGGATGGATGGATGGATGGATGATGGATGGATGGAGGATGAATGATGGATGGATGGATGGATGGATGGATGGATGATGGATGGATGATGGATGATGGATGATGGATGATGGATGGATGGATGATGTATGATGGATGATGGATGGATGATGGATGGATGGATGGATGGATGATGGATGGATGATGGATGGATGTTGGATGGATGATGGATGGATGGATGATGGATGGATGATGGATGTTGGATGTTGGATGGAGGATGGATGGATGATGGATGGATGGATGGATGATGGATGATGGATGGATGGAGGATGGATGATGGATGGATGGATGGATGATGGATGCATGATGGATGGATGGATGGATGATGGATGGATGGATGATGGATGGATGATGGATGGATGGATGGATGGATGATGGATGATGGATGGATGATGGATGGATGGAGGATGGATGATGATGGATGCATGATGGATGGATGGATGGATGGATGGATGGATGGATGGATGATGGATGGATGGATGGATGATGGATGGATAGGATGGATGAGGATGATGGATGGAAGATGGATGAGGATGGATGATGGATGACTGATGATGGATGATGATGATGATGGATGATGGTGATGGATGGATGTTGGATGGATGGATGATGATGATGGATGATTGATGGATGGATGAGGATGAGATGATGGATGGATGGATGATGATGATGGATGGATGATGATGGGATGGATGTTGGAGGATGATGATGATGGATGATGGATGATGAGGATGATGATGGATGGATGGATGGATGAATGATGGACTGATGGATGGATGATGATGATGAATGGATGATGATGATGGATGGACTGGATGGATGGATGAATGATGGATGAATGGATGGAATGGATGAATGATGATGGATGGATGATGGATGGATGGATGATGGAATGATGATGATGATGGATGGATGGATGATGGATGGATGGATGTATGGATGGATGATGTAATGGATGGATGGATGGATGATGGATGGATGTGGATGATGATGGATGGATGGTGGATGATGGATGGATGGATGGATGATGGATGGATGGATGGATGGATGGATGGATGGATGGATGATGGATGATGGATGGATGATGGATGGATGATGGATGGATGGATGGATGGATGATGGATAATGAATGGATGGATGGGTGGATGATGGATGATGGATGGATGGATGGATGATGGATGGATGATGGATGATGGATGGATGGATGTATGGATGGATGATGTATGGATGGATGGATGGATGATGGATGGATGGATGGATGATGGATGGATGGATGGATGGATGGATGGATGGATGATGGATGGATGATGGATGATGGATGGATGGATGGATGGATGGATGGATGGATGGATGATGGATGATGGATGGATGGATGGATGATGGATGATGGATGATGGATGGATGGATGGATGATGGATGGATGATGGATGATGGATGTTGGATGGATGATGGGTGGATGATGGATGATGGATGGATGGATGGATGATGGATGGATGGATGGATGATGGATGGATGGATGTATGGATGGATGATGTATGGATGGATGGATGGATGATGGATGGATGGATGGATGATGGATGGATGGATGGATGGATGGATGGATGGATGATGGATGGATGATGGATGATGGATGGATGGATGGATGGATGGATGGATGGATGGATGGATGGATGGATGATGGATGATGGATGGATGGATGGATGATGGATGATGGATGATGGATGGATGGATGGATGATGGATGGATGATGGATGATGGATGTTGGATGGATGATGGATGGATAGATGTAAATGTATTTGGTTTATAGAATGTTTCCATAGTTTGACTGCATGGGAAATGAGAGAAATATAATGTGCACTAATATCACAGGAAGTGTTGTGAACTTCAGTTTCACACAGATCTCACGTTTCACACGATTACAGAACACACTCGCCTTACGCTTTACAGCACTTTTACCTCTCTTTTCTCATTCTTACCTCCCTCTCTCTCTCTCTCTCTCTCTCTAAATCATCATTCAGGGACCTTGTATTGACTTTCCTCGGATACAACCTTGTAATCCGCCGAGACGCTCTGTTTACTTCTGATCTGTACATAAAACACTACAAATTGGACAAAAGGCAGCTTTCTTTATTTGAGACGAATCCACAATTAAATCCTGACCATGCAAGAGAAACCCCGTGATGTTGCGGTGTGAGGAATCACGAGTCGAGGAGATTTTGGTGTTTAGGTTCCTGGTGTGTGTGTGTGTGTGTGTGTGTGTGTGTGTGTGTGTGTGTGTGTGTGTGTGTGTGTGTGTACTGCACTAAATCAACTTGCCTTGCCTTAAATCACTAACGTTAAGTATGATCAAAACAACCACTAATATGGTTCCAAATATGCTTATAAACCCAATGGAAATGAGAGAATCTGTAAAGATCATAATGGTTTTAAGCACAATTGCGTTCATTCCACCGAATTACACTAAATTACTCTCGTTCCAGTGAATTCTGCTTATTTAGGAAAAGAGCGGTCATATTTAAGAAGCTTTGCAGTTTTTAGTAATGCGACACCTCCCAGAACAGGTTTTCAGTGTGTCTCAGGGTCAGATATAAGGTCCTGGCGTGATGAAGTTCGAGCTCTTGCAGGAACGTCATGAGAACAGTGTGTGTGTGCTGTTGTGTGTGTCACATCGAGCTTCAGTAATCCCTCCATCTGTCTGTGTGTGAAACTCGATTTATCCTCCTCTTCGTGTAATTAAAGCACACTGACGACCCACAGATGATCATGACGAGGATGGTGTGTTTTGAACCGGTTTCATTAGATCTCAGACATGAGCAGTTTCGTCTCTAATGTGAAACAGCCATTGTTGTTTTAGCAGACGAGTATCGACAGCGACTCCTCATGGTGTGGGTAACAAACCCCTGTGTGGAGGTGATTAGTTCGTTTTACCAACCGTAGAAGAAATGTGCTTTATTTATTTATTTATTTATTTTAATTTTAGTGCAAAACTATCAGTGATGCTTTCCTTAGAAAACACCACTAATTATAGTTTAATATATGTATATATATATGTATATATATATATATATATATATATATATTGTCATAACAAATAATTGTCATAAAAATATTAATGATTAACAATAAAATTGTCTGATTTGTTGTGACTAACAAAATAAGCAAGAATACATTTGGATTATACTGTGTGTGTGTGTGTATATATATATATATACGTATATATATTGTGTAAAAGTAAAATGTATATATACATATATATAGGCTATATATATATATATATATATATATATATATATATATATATATTTAAACATATATTTTATGTTTACACAAAATGTATATACACACACACACACACATGTTGGTGCGACAGCATTATGATGAGGATTCTCCATAGGCGTAATGGTTTTTATACTGTACAAACTATATATTCTATCCCCTTACACACACACACACACACACACACACACACACACACACACACACACTGCCCCTGTCTCTAAACCTACCCATCACAGGAGACATGCTGCATTTTTACATTTTTAAAAAAACATAGTTTTTTAAGCTATTTGAAATATGAGGACTCATGCAACGTCTTCATAAGTCACGTGTAAGTTGTAATACCAGTGTAATATGCATGTCATTATACACATTTGTGTCCTCATATATCACAAAAACAAGCACACACACACACACACACACAAAACAGCGGATCCGGGATCTCCTCTGAAGCCCAGTCTCCTCTGAAGAGCTCGATGACAACACTGGGATCGCCTCACAGAGAATAACACAATCTTTTATATAGAATCAGAGATTCCAAAGAGTAAAATTTAGGGACTTTTCCCTCCACAGACGCACTGTCTGTAAATCAGGGAATGAACTTGCGCTCCCGGGGCGGATCAGTGAGAAGAGGAGGAGTGTTCCAGCGCAAACGTTCCCTGGTGATATTTTATAGTTCCAGAAAACAATTCTGAGAAAAAAAACGAGTCTAAAGTCAGCGGCGCGATATTCAGAAGATATTTTAAGAGCTCATGCTTGACCATAATGTAGCGTGTGCACAACA
>JAULUF010000078.1:2117500-2167500 GCA_031834385.1 Semotilus atromaculatus | reverse complement strand
TAGACCAATCACAGCAGACTGGGTCATCTGACCAATCAGAGCAGAGTAGACCAATCACAGCAGACTGGGTCATCTGACCAATCAGAGCAGAGCAGACCAATCACAACAGTCTGGGTCATCTGACCAATCAGAGCAGAGTAGACCAATCACAACAGACTGGGTCATCTGACCAATCAGAGCAGAGTAGACCAGTCACAACAGACTGGGTCATCTGACCAATCAGAGCAGAGCAGACCAATCACAACAGTCTGGGTCATCTGACCAATCAGAGCAGAGCAGACCAATCACAGCAGACTGGGTCATCTGACCAATCAGAGCAGAGTAGACCAATCACAACAGACTGGGTCATCTGACCAATCAGAGCAGAGTAGACCAGTCACAACAGACTGGGTCATCTGACCAATCAGAGCAGAGCAGACCAATCACAACAGTCTGGGTCATCTGACCAATCAGAGCAGAGCAGACCAATCACAGCAGACTGGGTCATCTGACCAATCAGAGCAGAGTAGACCAATCACAACAGACTGGGTCATCTGACCAATCAGAGCAGAGTAGACCAGTCACAACAGACTGGGTCATCTGACCAATCAGAGCAGAGCAGACCAATCACAGCAGACTGGGTCATCTGACCAATCAGAGCAGAGCAGACCAATCACAACAGTCTGGGTCATCTGACCAATCAGAGCAGAGTAGACCAATCACAACAGACTGGGTCATCTGACCAATCAGAGCAGAGTAGACCAGTCACAACAGACTGGGTCATCTGACCAATCAGAGCAGAGCAGACCAATCACAACAGTCTGGGTCATCTGACCAATCAGAGCAGAGCAGACCAATCACAGCAGACTGGGTCATCTGACCAATCAGAGCAGAGTAGACCAATCACAACAGACTGGGTCGTCTTTGTAATTTCATCCAGCGCACCTACAGTTGATTCGGGTATGTATGGCACTGTGTGTGTGTGTGTGTGTGTGTGTGTGTGTGTGTGTGTGTGTACCTTATACACAGAAAATTTGTGAAAAAGTAATACTTCTTTTGGCCACGTTGTTTGTTAAACTATTAAGTTGTCATCATAGCAACATCTTAATGTCAATCTCCATCAGAATCAATTACATGTGTCACGCTGAGCTGCTGCTTTTGAAGACCTTTCCAAACCAGTCGCTTATGAGGTTCCATCTCAGTGCGCAGACTGGGTTTTGGAGCGGAGCTGGTGTGTGTGAGAGAAACAGCTGGCACACAAACTGCTTCACACAGCCAGAAACACCCACAGCCGAAAGCAGAGCTCCTCATCATCTTTATTACACCTCACACCTCACAAAAGAGAAATGTGTGAGAGAAAGATAGAGAGACAAGCGAACAAGAAAGAGCTGATAGAAAACACGAAGTGAAACCGAGAGATAAACACAGATAAAGAGAGACATGGGGTTTTATCTCAAGAGAAAAGAGAGAGAGTAGGGAATGGGGAACAAACGGGCAGAGAAAGATGAATGGAGGGAGGAAAGATGATAAAATGAGTGCCGGCTTAAAGCGGAGGGATATTTCAGAACGGATCATGACCTCACATCATATCACTGTCAAATCCAACAGTTCTTACTAAGACTTTTTAGTGAACTTTACTTAATGTCCAATAAATTGTTGAACTTACTTAAAACAATTTAGTAATCTGTAGTGTTTGCATGCTATGCCTTCCATTACTCAGAAAACCCAAGTAAACATCACTTGACTGGTTTGAGTAGCATTCTGCCAAATAATATAACATAATACTAACACACATAATAATAACATTCTTAATGGACTTTTCACTCATTTATTCCACTTCTGCATTTAGTCATCATTCTTCTTGCATTCACTCATTTTCCAGTCATCTTGAATGTCACATAAGTTGACTTCATAAATTAATGTTGATTTCCTAAAATGTCTCACCATTATTATTATTAGTGTTTTCTTTGGTTGGGCACTTTTATATTATTGTAATTCTCTTCCAATTGATGCAGTGATGCAACATGAAATCACAGTTATTTGATTTTGAATGAAGTAATAAATATTATATATATATATTTATACTTAAATTATTTCCATGTTTTGAATGAATGTATTCATGATATATAACATACCTATATTTCATGTAAATAATGATCTTTTAAAATGTTATTGCTAACACTTATGCCATAAACTTTTAATTGGGTTGATGTAATCCCTCTATATTTATGACAATATTTTGATGTTTTGCTTGAGTCACACACAGACTTCAACATTCAGCATGCAAACCACAACAATGGTAACATGTTTTATTAATTTAATTAATTAGACCATTACAATTTTATTAGCTGTCTCTTGTCAACATAACCCCAATAACGATAGCAAATTAAATTGTAATGGTAAAGTAAAGCCAAAAATGGTAAAACAAATCAATTAACTTATTCATGCCGCAATGCACTCTGGGAGTACACTTCCTCAGATCACAGAATTAAGTTGACAAAACTTAAATGGATTAAGTTAGATGAACATGATGCAATTAAGTTATTCTTACTTAATTAAATTAAGGCAACGAGTTTGCACTAATTGAATTAAGTAAACTGAACAAATTTGTTTTTACGGAGTGATGCCTTCAGGTCCTCCTGGGAACCAAGATGGTTAACTGGTAACGTTCTCAGAATGTTATTCCTGTAACGTTAATGTAACGTTCATTAGTTATGTGGTCTTTAATGATGTTTTCGAAATATTAGCACAAAAACATTTATACAGCATTTTTTCTGAAATGTTTTAGTTGGGGATTCGTCCTAAATTCATCCCATAATATTTGCTAAATGTTATGCTACTTGTTTAGAGAACATTCAAATATATAATATAATATATAATATTATAATATATATATACATTGATCGCACTAGAAAAAATAAACGTTTCAAAACATTTTTTTTTTTAAACGAAGTTTTGAACATTCTGAGAACAATAATGGTAACATTAGCAAAACATTCAGAGCATATTTTTATTAGCTGGGATTGTCGTCACCATGAAACAGAAGATGAGGTTTGATTAATTTATCGTGTGTGTGGCGTGCTAAAATGAATGACTGAGCTGTATGTGTTTAGAAAGCATGGATACAGTCTCAGATTGTCTTCAATAGGGTGAGGAATCCAATTTTCTGCTCTTCAAAACAAATAAAAAAAGCCATTAAAGGTCTCAGTTGTTGGCAGAGAGAATGCATTAGTCACAAAGTCGAGGTTCAGGGCCAGAGACTGCATTCCTGTGGCTTTTCCCAGCTGACTGGAGGATCTCGATCCGTAACCAGCTGTAATATGCGATAAAATTCTTACGCATGCAGAGTTTAGCGCCGCTGCTAGTTTGTGTCGTTTCTGAGGCTGTAATTTAATCGACTTGATCTTTAGTGTACTTGATGACTTAGCTATAGGACGCTAGAGATGCTCAATTAACTTAGTCGTTGTTGTCATTGGAGTAATTTTAATGTTTTACATTAATCACATGATGTTTTTCTTTGAGTTTGTTGCGCCCCCTGCAGGACAGGTGACGTATTAAAGCCACAGGTGTTTCACATGCTCTTTAGGCCAATGTTTTTGTGCATGCTCCTGTTATGTCACTTGTATCTTAACTGTGTCAACATGAAACCTAATTTTCCAACCCATTTTTGTAATAATGTGACATTTCTGAGGGAAACTGGTTACAATGATTTCAGGGAAAATAAACTTTCTCCCAGCAGATCTGGACCGACCTTGTTTTCGCTGACTCTCTTTTCTTTAAATATCTGCCTCGCTCTTCAAAAACGAGTAAGTAAATAAAAAGTCCGTCAGATGGCTCTTCAAGGGAAACATGATACTGGAGAAACAGATGAAGCATGTCTTTCTGTCATCTTTACACCTGTTTACTCTGCAGATGTACCCTATATGCTTGTTTATGTGTATAAAAGCATAAGGCTGTAAAGACACTGTACCGTTCTCCCCGGAAAAAAGCCCGACGCATCCATCACCAGCTTCTCTTATCAGCTTTGATTTTACTGACAAAAAAGTCATATTACTGTCATATTGTATTCTTTACGTGAGCATCTACCATGGTAATCATCAATACTAGGGGTGTAACAATATATCGTGTCAAAATATATCACAATACAACAATGCAGCAATATGTATCATGGATAGTGACAATATGTTTTGTGCATAGTTCACCCAAAATGAAAAAGTGAGAAAAATTGAGAGAAAGTGAGTTTTAGTGTTAGTACTACATTAAACTACTATATATAATGTTGAATATAATGTATAATAATGCGATGAGGGAATATTTGTGGGTCCTGATAATGCTAAATATTTTATGTTACCAGTAAAAAGTGGCCGACATTATTGTAAATATATCTAGTCGGTGACAGAGCGCAAACATATTCATCTAAAATAATTCAGTATTTTCAGCTTCAGAATCATGAATATTGTTATTCTGGTGTCTCTATTGTCCTGTGCGTTGGGTTTCAGCACCGAGTCCAACACTATTCATTTACACACACAATGTTACACCAAATTTAGCATTTTAATCAACAGTAAATATTTTTGTTAACCTTTTACCAAATGACTTGCAATAATATCGTATTGTGAGTTCAGTATCGTGGTATGTATCGAATCGTATCATTACTCCCCTAATCAATACCATAATATACAGTATATCAGATTACTATGGTATTACTATCTGGTACTATCACTATAGGACGGGATCCCACAGTACTTTTTGTAAGTTGACTGCTGTTGCGTTTGTGAGGGTATTTTACAGCGCTGTTCTTCTGTTTTGGCGAGAGCCCGTCTATTTAAATTCAGATGAGGTTTGGATAATGGAGCTCAGACGGTTAACAACCATCCAGACAAATTGAGCTGCTCACCACTGATTTCTTATTCTCTGTGATGTGAGCGAGAGCCGGAGGTCTTTTCTGCAGCATAATCACAGCCAAAAGTACTGACAGCAAAACCATGTGGGTTGTGTACAGTGAGTTATTGAAATCTGTTAATATTTCATTTAGGCCCATTTGAGCTGGAGAGCTTTGCAGGAGTCCTGTAGGATGCTTCTGTTAGAACGGAAATTATTCCTGGGTACCACAAGGTCTTAAAGGGTTAGTTCACACAAAAATGAAAATTATGTTATGAATTATTCACCCTTGTGTCGTTCCAAACCCGTAAGACATTCATTCATCTTCAAAACACAAATGAAGATCTTGAAATCAATGAAATCTGAGAGATATCTGTCTCTCCATTGACAGCTACCTGTATGCGATTACCGCTTTCAAGCCCTAGAAAGGTAGTAAAGACATCATTAAAGTAATCCATGTGACTCTAGTGGTTTAACCTCAATTTTATGAGTGCTTTGTGTAAAAAAAATGAATTTACCATTTTATGTACAAAATATTAATATCCAATGCACGATGGAGATTCATATTTTGTTACTCAACATCAAGTTACATTTTAGACAAAATATTGACATTACTTTGTTTATTTTTGCTACACCAAAGAAAATATTTCAAAGTAAATCAAAGCAGTTTCAACTGTAATGCACGTCTGAGCAACAAACAAGTGCTGTTGGTTCAGTGACTCGCTCACAAAGTCTCATTTCATTCCTGAATGAATCAGTGTTTTGAATGAATCGGTTGAGAAAATTATTCAGTGACTCACTCACAAAGACTCATTTCATTCCTGAATGAATCAATGTTTTGAATGAATCGGTTGAGAAAATGATTCAGTGACTCACTCACAAAGACTCATTTCATTCCTGAATGAATCAATGTTTTGAATGAATCGGTTGAGTAAATGATTCAGTGGCTCACTCACAAAGACTCATTTCATTCCTGAATGAATCAGTGTTATGAATGAATCGGTTGAGTTAATGATTCAGTGGCTCACTCACAAAGACGCATTTCATTCCTGAATGAATCAGTGTTTTGAATGATTCAGTTGAGTAAATGATTCAGTGGCTCACTCACAAAGACTCATTTCATTCCTGAATGAATCAGTGTTTTGAATGAATCGGTTGAGTAAATTATTCAGTGGCTCACTCACAAAGACAAATGGTTCAAGTGTGTTTTTTTCGACATCAAAAAATCCTGGGTAAATGTGATTATCTTATGTCGATGTTGTGTTTATGCTGATCTTTTGTAGTTAGGGTTAGCTTTGTTTTGATGATAGTTTTGTTCTACCGGTGGTCAGTTGGATAATCGAGTCTGTCAACATGATTGCTTTTCTCTCGATGCAAAGATTGTTCTGTTTTATGTGCAGTTTATTCTCTCCTTTCAAAACCTGTGGAGAATTTAAGCAGCATAATAAAGTAATTGCTTTATTATGTAAATGGCCTATATGACAACAAAAAAACTACAGTTTGAGAAAGATGACATGTTTTCACTCAATATAATGACTGACAATCACTAGCAGTTCTATGTTACTGTTAGACAAAATATTGAAATCAACAACAAATGGAAATAAATCTGTTTATCATGCAGACGGAGAGAATAAAATAAATCCTCTCACTGAACTGTATTACAGAAAAGGCTTGTAAGCTTTTTTCACAGGCTTTATCAGCAGCCAGAAAAGAGCCTGTCCTAAATTAAATTAATACTTCAATAAAATTCCCTAGGGACGCCTAGTCTGCAGAAAATCCTGCTTTTACGCCCTCTGAGAATGAAACTATGACTTAAACCAGAAAATATTGATGAAATAAGAATGTCAGACTGAAATAGCAAATGAATGTCCGCTAATTCACAAGGTCATCTGTGCCGACGTCGGATAAACGGATATAAAGAGACGATTGGGAACCAATCAGGTTTTTCATTTATATTCATCATGTTCTTAACGTCCCCCTGTGGTGTTTTTAATATGCTGTAAGACAAACCATGTGTAAATTCCAGCCCGTTCTCATCCCAAGGCATCATATACTGACACTCGTGACATTTCGTCTACATTCAACGCGCATGGCACCCTTTAGCGTCAATATGAGACGCAGATTTAAATGGGTCAGAAGGCGCCTCCTAGCGGTCTAACCCTAACCCTACCCCAGACCTAAACCTACCCATTTCTATGCGTGTTATATTGACGCTAAAGGGTACCATGCGCGTCGGATTTAGACGAAATGTCAAAAGTGTCAGATATGACGCCATAGGATGAGAATGCGTTGGTAAATTCATAAGTCGACAGCATTGCTGAGTATTTTCTGTTTAAAACTGCAGTGAACCAAAGACAGTCTCAAAAACACGATGTGAAATCGCTGGTGTTTCAGACGTCACAAACGACCTTGTAACCAATCAGATCAACATGTGATCGTCAACCAGTGGATCTCTGAGGGAGTGGAGGCGGGGCTCATTTGCATATTCATAGAACCGCGTATACTAAATGAGGCAAGGGTGTCGAGTTACATTCAAGATATTTTAAGGCATGGAGAACATGTTTTTCAAGGAAAAAACATTTAAATGTGTCATTTTGGTGATCAAAGATGAGTTTTAAGGGATAAAATTGTTGACTACAGGGAGGCTTTAATACTCATATTTTAAAAGATATGGGAATAATCGTCATATATTTAGAGTTTTGTGTTGTTTGGCTGCAATCAATCAAAAACATGAAGACCAAACAGAAGCATTTTGCACTATTAGCATCTGTAATTCAGTGAATGCCACATAATTAATATGCATGAGCCAAGCTGTTGCATAAGAAAAATCTTTTACACTTTATTTTGATAGTTCACTTTAGACATTCTACTAACTCTCGTTAATTTGCAACTACATTAACTAGGTTAGGGTTAGTAGAATAGGTTGACATGCACTTGTAAAGCATGCACTACTATAACGACTGCTAGTCGACATGCAAAGAATAACAAGGAAGAAATATACTCTTTGGTCCTTTTTTATTATTATGAACACACAAACGCCAATCATAGTGTAATGTTGGCACAAGTGGTAATTGATCTGGAAAAGGTGCAACGCCAAAAAGATAAAGCATCATTTCGGATGACCCATTTCACTCCTTGAACATCAGCTGCATGATAGTTGTGATGACATTTATATCCAATAAACCCATTTGAGTCCGTTGGAGTGTCAGATGGTGTAGGAGGAGACTGTTTATCAATTTCAGCAAGCGCTGAACAGATTTAGGGTGACCAAAGCTCATTCAGCAGGCAGACTCGAGTGTGGGCGTTTTAGAGGAGTGCATTGAATGAGGAAGTCTCTCACTTTAATCCAGGGACAATGCATGGATTTGTCCGACCCCCTCACAGGTAGGAGGGCGGCATTTGAAATCCTCTATTCTTCGAGGCTGTATAGTGTACCGTTGAAATGACTTTACCCACGATCCCATTCACCCCTGAATTCAGCTCTTCTGTGCTCGGCTGTTGCTTCTGCTTCACTTGTTCAGATTTTCCATTTACTGTATATTAGAAAGTCTGTCTGTCATTTACTTTACTTTCAAACCCGTATGACTTTATCCTGTGGAAGAAAGTGCTCAAGAACAATGAAAGCAAGTGGCTGTCAAGATGGAAACGTTACTCATAAATGTTCTCCGTAAAAGGGGCTTTCAAACTGGGATCTGGAGGGAAACGTTGCGTAGGAGAAATATTCAAAATACAGTTTGAATTATTAAAAATAATTTTGAATTTATAATAATATTTATTTTGGCTTTAGTACAATGATAATAAATGATGTATTTTTTAATATCACACTCAATGTTTTAAGTTTTTTTTAAAGAAATCTCTTATTCTCACCAAGGATGCATGTGAATAGTGTGAATCCAGCATCATTACTCCAGTCTTCAGTGTCACATGATCCTTCAGAAATCAGGATAATATGATGATTTGATGCTCAAGAAACATTTTCTCAATATCTTCTTCACCTTTGATGCAATTTAATGCAAGACTTCCAATGTATAGACGAGCTGCAAAAATTCTACAAAATATATTAGTTTGTGTTGATACGTTAGGAAGAAGAAACAAAATCATATTTGAAACAACATGGGGGTTATTAAAACCTAATCCTTTAATTGGACAAATCTTTTGTCTTCCATTTCAAACAAGCCGAACCCAAAGTTCAGACTTCACCCAACCTTTAGCTCGCACACAGCCTGTCATCCCAGTAATCTCTATAAGGAATTCATGCAAACGAAGTGTCTCTAAATTCCGTCATCTCGTCTTTAGCGTGTGTCTCATCTCCATGTATCCGACCGCTAAATGGCAATTCCATCAATGGCCTGTCAGGGCCGAAGACACGCGTCTCCGAGGGGAGTGAGCCTGCATTAATTATGATGCACGCAGGACTCGGAGCGACAGTTAATCTTTGTGGTTTTTGCTCCCGGAGACATTTGGATATGCCACCCAGTTTAGAGCCAGGTCAAAGCTCTTGACCCTGAAACACACGCGCGCATAAAGCCGGAGATCTGAATCCTCCGGGACGGGAACGCTTTGCCCCGTTGAACTCTGGTTTGTACGTGCCAACATGCAGGACTCAGCCAAGTAAATGTGGGAAGTGTTCGCCGCGGACACAGATCGCATTTCCTGATAGTGTTAATGTTACACTAATGTTTAACACTGGAGCTCATTCTGTGTTTACAGAGAGTCGTCAGTGTTGCTTTTGCTGAACGCCTGCCAAAGGCTGTCTTAAATTAGCGTTAAGACACCGTTAATAATACAATTAGTGAAAGCAGAGAACTAAGGTCTATACTGAAGATGTTATATATGCACGTAATGCATATTTATGAACGTGGCTGTTTTCTAGAGGCTGAATATGTCTAAGCGATGACATGAACCCTTTCCTGCTGGAACGCATCAGAGATGAAGCTGTAACCGCAGATTAATTTGTGCAAACATGAGGTTTGAAACATCATATTCTGCATTAGGGCACAACGGCGGGTTTTTTAGCAGCCTGGGGATTTTTCCCATTAATTTGCTCCACAGGGATAAAGAGTTCAAAGCCATGAACCAAACCAATCAGCTCTGAGTAGAATTTCACTTTACAAATATTGTTGTAGCAAAACAAAACAAAAAAATTTTTGAAAAAAGGTACAAAACGGTGGACATAATGTCAAACACGAAGACAAAGAGCCGGAACATTGCAAGTGATGTAACGAGGAAAAATTATAATTATATATATATATATATATATATATGTATATATTGTTATAGTATACAACTATTTATTTATAGATGTGAATTGTAAGTATGAAATGCCATGAAGTTACAAAATTACATAACAATTCTTTACAAATACTATAAATCAATAGTTTTACAGTAATAAGGTTGATTTTATAGTCATGAATTTTAAATATGAAATGCCATAAATTGGAAGTGTAATACAAAATTGTCAAATGTATTTGTTTGTATTTGATATTTTACATCAAATTTCTTGACAAATGCTATATAAATCAAGAGTTTTACAGTGTAAAATGTAAGTTTTATGCAAAATAGTCAAATGTATTTGTATTTGATTTTTTTGTTGTTGCAATAAATGTTCAATAAATTGCATTTTATAATTGTAATACATTTGAAAAGTTGCTTAAGATTGTACATAGACTGATTCAATAACATGACGTGCCATGTGTCATGGGACATCTAAACTTGTTTCAATGGTACCCCTTCAGGATTACGGGCAATGTAATTCTTCACCAGCTATTAAATCTTTTTAAAAAAGTCATAATCAGACACAGTTTTCTACAGAAGCACATATAATCACTAAACAACCTATAGGTATATGGAATTATTTGAGTTGGGTTTTTACTTTACTTAGTGTAATTCATAATACAAGTATGTGTTGCATTCTCATTGTTGATATAGTGAACATTAAACGTTAGAGCATGGCACTATCAATGCTTACGTCATGCGTTTGATTCCCAAGATATGCATTAACTTTATGCAACTTATGCATATCCTTAAAGCACAATATGCACCAGTAAAGGATGTTTCTAGACCTGAAATCACCCACAGCATCAGGGCCAGCTATCACTGCTCACTCAGGGACTCGTTCACACCCCAGACGTCACAGCGCCGGCGTGGGCAAGAGCACACGAGGTTGTTCAATCCCAAGAGATCTCAGAGCATCTCTATTCTCTGTCTGAAATCAGCGAGATTGATTCATAGCGTGATCGGCTGAAATGAAGCCTGCGGTTAACACGTCGTGACAGATTCAGGCTAGCCTTGTGTCTGGGAGGGTGAAATCTGTGCCCTTCAGTGCACACTTTACTAGTGCCCTTGAGTGTGTGTACTCTACAATCTCATGTGACACACTGAGCGAAACAAAAAGCTTGCGTGGCATAACTGCGGCAGCTGAATTAGCATGAGGACAGATAGCAAAGCTGCGTGCATTTGTTTGCAAGTTGCTGTGAGGCAGAAAATACAGAAGTTCCCTTTGGAGCTGTTTTATGGAAATAAATGCAATGGAGTAAAATATAATGGCATGATTGAGGAAATGTAGATGTTTGTTCATATTTATTTCTGATTCCGAGGTAAATATGACCACTAGCGTTTTATTCACATTTGAATGATAATCACTCATGCATGTTTTGTGTTGATGTTGGATGTGATGCTGGTCTCTTTATTCACTCAACACAGTGACAGTTGCTTCTACATGATGATTTATGGGCGGCGAGGTGTCGGTGTGAGCGCTCGACTGAGGAAACGCCACGTTAAACTAACACAGCTGTGAAGGGTTGGCAACAAGAGAGAAAGAGAGGAAAATGCCTCATGCAACATCCATATTTTTCATTTAATGTCGCCAAGTAGTCTATAATTTTATCCCTTAAAACTCATCTTTCATCACCAAAATTACATATTTTAAAGTTTTTTCCTTGAATGTAACTCAACACCCTTGCCTCATTTAGTATTCATGGTTCTATGAATATGCAAATGAGCCCCGCCTCCACTCACTCCCTCACTCAGAGATCCACTGGTTGACGATCACACGTTGATCTGATTGGTTACAAGGTCGTTTGTGACGTCAGAAACACCAGCGATTTCACACCGTGTTTTTGAGACTGTCTTTGGTTCACTGCAGTTTTAAGCAGAAAATACTCAGCAATGCTGTCGACTTATGAACTTACACATGGTGTGTCTTAAAGCGTATTAAAAACACCACATAGACATATAAACAACATTAAAAACTGGATTTTCACGACAGGGAATAAAGTAAAGTTAAGAGTGTGATTTCTGCATCAGATATATATATATAACTGTAATCTGTTGACACACGACTACCTGTTTAACTAGACAACTGTTTACCTATTTTTAATGGTTGAAAACACTTATTTGATGTTGCTAATTGCTCAGAAATTACTCAATCCAGCATTTAATTTCCATTAGGCCTATATATATTTATTGCCGCTGCTGCAGATCAAGTGCAGACTTGTTACTGATAAGAAAGACACACACACACTGCTGTGAGCATGTAAGATCATAGACATGAATCCTGTGTCAGATCTAGGCAGGTGGAGCTGGGGAGGTGGAGGGTTCAGAGGAACTGCAGGACATACAGCAAACAATCAACCAGACTATTTACATGTTGAGCAAGCAATCTCATTGGCTGCAGGATCAGCAGAAGCCAATCAGCTTGTGCCATGCGATGATGATGTGATTGCTTGTAGATTGCATGTAAAGGACCAACAGCCTGTGTCTTCTAGAGTTTCATGACTAGATACATCATATTGTGAAATTGTTGTTAAACTTGTTTGCAATTCTGTTTGATGTTTCTAATGGCACATAAATTACACACTGCAGCATTTTTCCAGAAAATATTTTAGATTTGCAGCCACATTTTCCAATGCCTCCCCTGTATAATTGGATAAAGATCCAATCATACATTTGCATATTGAACAAAATGCAAATCTGCACTTACATAAGAAATAAGACATTTCCCTAATTTACTGAAGTTTATAAACATTCAAAATCCTTTCCATTAATTTGTACCTTTGCTTTAAGAACCCTGTAAATATTGACAGGATGATCAACACTGGAAGATGAGTTTATCCTAAATTATAATTCACATTGTTTGGCAGTAACAGCATCACAACATGTGAAAGACTCCAGCGTCCTTTAACATGCTAATGTCATTAACTTTGAATCACATTTGTTCAAGCATGCATACATTTTAATGACTCTGGAGCTGTTTAAGTCTCATAGCATGAATTTAGAGCCACACATTTACATTATTTCACATTACAACGCTAAAAGGCACAAGAAGGAGAATCACGGATGCTGACAAACAACACTGGGCATCTAATGTGTGCATCCTCAGATCCAGATTTGGACAAACCGCGCTGTTTGAACTAAAAGCACAGTGATGTTAAATGCCTATGCCGGGGAATCCCAGAGAATTAGCATATCAGCCTGGTGATTATGATGTTCAAATTTAAAGAGTTGATTAGCTGGCTGTGTGTGCCGCCCCATGTATAATTGAGTTAAATGGCCATTCAATCACGCTTGTCAAAAGTTTTAGCATCTGTATTTCAATATTGGTTAATTATTTACAATAAGGTCTCTTACTGCATTAACTAATATGAACTAACAATATATTTTTACAGCATTTATTATCCTTTGTTTTTTGTGACCCTGATCCGATCCGAGTCATTGAGTTTTGAGTATCTGCCGATACTGAGTCCTGAACCCAGACTTGTATTTTCCTAGTGCTTGCTGCACATTTTAAAGTTACATTAAAGTTATTTAAATCAATCCAGTGTATGCAGTGATGTGCATAGAGTTCCTGAGGGTCTCAAATGTAAAAATCTATTAGTAATGATTTGCCTTTATATGTACTGTATAAGACACAAGACTTCTTCTTTTCCTTTTAAAGGTGGTTGGCAAACTATAAGAACCTTAAGAATTAAAACTGTAAAATAGAGTTGTAAAGACTAAAATTGCACCCACTTTTAAGGATTTTTACTGGGGATTTGAAGACTAAAGTTCAAGTTCATCCTCTACGTATCTCAAATACTAGGGATGCACCGATATAAAAAAAAATTGCCCGATAATGGTAACCGGTAATTCTTTATATTTGAAAGGTGGTAACCGATATATACGTTTTTATTTTATTTTTTGAGATCATGAATACAAAAACAAATGTCCAAAGCACACAATTATATTGATGTTCTCATTATAATTTTATATAGCCTATATATGACAGACTTTGCACTTAAGTGCACTTAAGCACAGTTGCACTTAACTGGATTTTCATTTTTGAAGTGACTCCAATCATATTTCATATTTAAGGAATTCATAACCATCATGTTGAACAGTGCACATCTGAAGTGTCTCAGCTGAAGGAAATAATACATGATTTATTGGCTTTAATAAATATGGAAAAAAAATGTATTGGGCCGATAACAATAACATTAAAAATAAACATATATCGGCCGATATCGGTATGGTGGCCGATATATCGTGCATCCCTACCAAATACTTGCTTTTTGAACTTAATTGAGTGTAACCTTTAGTCCAATTATGTGTTTCTTAATCTTGAATATCAGATTTATTTCTGGTAAGGTGACTCTGGCTCATTATGACTAAATAATTTGGTAACGCTTCCTTTTACAGTTCAGTACTTACAGTGTATTTACCTAGAAAGTACTGGCTAATATAAGCTAAGTACATGGAACAGGGGTAGGTTCAGGGTTAGTACTAGTTATTACCCAGTAATTGTAATTACTAAAATAAGTACATAGTTTTTACATGGGTAACTGGACTGTAAAAGGAAGCGTTACCAATAATTTTTTAGATAATAAAGCTAATGTGTAGCATTAAAGCCGTATCTTAAGCGCTCACAGCTGTCGCTCACAGCACGCTCTTCCTCTCGGCAGCTCTTCGTCTTCACTATAGGACAGCTCTCCTTGGGTGTCCTTGACTTTGCCTGTCCGTCTCCACTGTGGGACGGGAACGTCAAAATGGGGTGCTTCTCAAAAATGCTATTTGTGCCATTCAGGTACTTTATATGCGAATGAAGCTGCTGCCCTGAGCGCTGATCCACAGGAACACCAAAGTAAAGCATGCTGGGACTGAAGAGGACGAGAAGCCACTTGATGAGCGGCATTAAAGTGTCCGTTCTCTTGTAATAGTCGAGCAGGTGATAGTTCAGCAAACACAGACAGTGATAAATGCAGGTGTGCGATCAGCAGACGATTGCAGCATTTCTCCACTCTGTCCTGACATTTAGACTATTGATCCTCTGCATATGCCACAGGATTTTTCTGTTTTCTTTCTTTCTTGCATTTTGCATTGTGACATTATTTTCATGACACTGTCTTTCCAAGTTCTCATTACTGCATTACCTGCAGTAAAACTAATTTTCATTATCTTATGCTGTCTAAAAATTGGCAAAAATATTTTAACCGATAGGGAACCTCCCCTGATTGGTCCTTTACATGCAATCTACAAGCAATCACATCATCACCGCATGGCACAAGCTGATTGGCCTCTGCTGATCCTGCAGCCAATGAGATTGCTTGCTCAACATGTAAATAGTCTGGTTGATTGTTTGCTGTATGTCCTGCAGTTCCTCGAACCCCTCCACCTCCCCAGCTCCACCTGCCTAGATCTGATACAGGATTCATGTCTATGATCTTACATGCTCACAGCAGTGTGTGTGTGTGTGTGTGTGTGTGTGTGTGTCTCTGTTATCAGTAACAACTACATACTTGCTCTGCAGGAGCAGCAATAAATGCAGAAATCAAACACTGCAGAAATATGGATGTTGCATGAGGTGTTTTCTGTCTTTCTCTCTTGTTGCAAACCCTTCACACACAGCTGTGTTAGTATTGCATTTGCAAACAGTCCGAGAAATCCTGAGAACAATTCAAGCTGTAATTTTGCTGTTTTTGCTGCTGGGTTGTTTTGAATTGCTAATTTTTTAATAACTTTACCTGGTTATCCAGGCAAACAGATCAGCAGGTGCTCACATGCTGTATCCTGGATGTTGATTTAAAAAAAAATTTTAGGTTGTCTTTTGGATCCATGTTTTCGCCAATTGTTTCATATTTTACTTGAAGCTTTTAGCTCGTGTGAGAGAGGAGTCTGTTGAAAGAATGATTCAATGACTTAAACATAAAGACAGTGTCTGTGTCTGAAATCACATACTCTTGTACTTATTTTTAATAAGTGTGTGTATTATATATATATATATAGCGGTAACTCTTTCCCAGAAAACTTCCTCACTGTTGTGAAGTTCTCTGTTGTATCTCTCCAGACAAGGCAAAAGTTTTTTCCCTCCAAGACAGAAATACTTTTTGCTTGCTTCAGCAGTTGCTGTGCTGGATCGTTAGCAAGTGACTCGGATTCACAGTGTAAAGTGTCATAAATGAGTCTCATTTAATCTGCTGACCCGTAATGACACGCCATCCTTCAGAGAGGGTCTTCATCTTTTTCTCGTCCCGTCTATAAAAGCTTTAGTCAAGACCTTTCACCCTCCTGCGGGTATAAAAGCCTGCGAATGGAGCGATGAACACACACAAACCCACGTCCAGCATTACGTCATGTACAGTGCTGTTAAAAGGCTTGATCCTATAGTTTGACCCATTGCAATTCTTTCATTTTCATGTAATGTTTTGACAGAAAGAGAGGCCGTGAATGCGGTTGGCCTGTTGTAAGAGAGAGCGAGAGAACCGTTCCATCACCACATTACGCTCCAATGGACAGGTGATGAGATTAATATGGTCAGGGATGATATTAATGAAAATCTATTTTTAAATCCGAAGCAAAAGCCAAGCATTCTCTGTCTCTGGAGCTCGTAAACCAGGAGCATCTGCTTTTGAAAGGATCGAGGAAGGGCAGCTTTCTGTCCACTTTTATTTGCTCGTGAATAATTCCTTTCATGAATAATGTACAGTACAACTGCTGTTCTGTTCTGGTCTCTCTTCTGTAAAGATATTGTGTCCGCTCTGATTTCTTGTGTGGATCAGAAACAATCTGTGTTCAGAAAGCATGTGCACAATGGCGTTCAAGAGTTCATAATCTAAACTTCATTAAAACCCGAGTCAGTACAGACACCTGCAACTTCATTTCTTACCATATGTTTCACCTACGTGCTTTTTAGTGGAAATCAATTTCAATTTCACATCTTTTAAAGCTGCCGTTTTCAACTTTTAAAGTCAACATGAAATCAAAATTAAATGTTTTTCTTAGCATGTATTAAGGTGGTTTAATTGGGAATGATTCATCAGTGTAAGTCTTTCATTCTCATTTAATATTCTGTTCAGTGCAGAAACCCATCACATTATGAAAGTAAAATGTGTGGCAAATGCTGTTTCATTGACAGTAATGGTCACAATGTTTGAAAAAACTGTATTGCATTAAAAGTGTTTTAACGATGAGACCTCATTAAACATGAAAGTCTTAATTATGCTATTTTTGTAACTGGAAACTGTATCAATAATTAATTCAAGAACAATTTCAAGCTCCTGAAAAAGCTAGTTGACTCTCAGGTCAAGTTTATGAATAAAAGTTCATCATATATGGAAATGTCCTAATCAATCACTGTTCAGTGTTATTATACTTCAAAAGCATCTTGTAATACGCATCATTGCAAACTCGTCTGACGTCATGCAGCATTCGTTTAGTTCCATTGGCAAATCACATTCACCTTTATTAATGTTTACGTTAAGCTTTGTTCTTGTTGAAGGTGATTGAGTAATAGAGCATTCATGTGCTGTTAAACAGTGCTTTTGAAACGGCTATTCACCTCCTGACTACTGGGAGAATTCAGCTGCAATTACTGGCAGCATGTCTGCTGATTTTCTGCAAGAAAACAGTAATCATCAACTGCGCTCGCTGCCGCCCAGAGTACAGACGGCTCAGACCGCCTACAGAGAGAGAGAGAGAGAGAGAGAGACAGAGAGAGGGAGAGAGACAGAGAGAGCGAGAGAGACAGAGAGAGAGAGAGAGACAGAGAGACAGAGAGAGACAGAGAGAGAGAGAGACAGAGAGAGCGAGAGAGACAGAGAGAGAGAGAGAGACAGAGAGACAGAGAGAGAGAGAGAGAGAGAGAGAGAGAGACAGAGAGAGAGAGAGACAGAGAGAGAGAGAGAGACAGAGAGACAGAGAGAGACAGAGAGAGAGAGAGACAGAGAGAGCGAGAGAGACAGAGAGAGAGAGAGAGACAGAGAGACAGAGAGAGAGAGAGAGAGAGAGAGAGAGAGACAGAGAGAGAGAGAGACAGAGAGAGAGAGAGAGACAGAGAGACAGAGAGAGACAGAGAGAGAGAGAGACAGAGAGAGCGAGAGAGACAGAGAGAGAGAGAGAGACAGAGAGACAGAGAGAGAGAGAGAGAGAGAGAGAGAGAGAGAAACTGAGCTGGAGAACGAGTGTGGGAGAAGCTTAGAGGAACCACAAATGTTGTTCTTGAATTTTCACAGTGCAGATGACCTGTGTTTACCAACTTACACGAGTTAACAGGGTGGTGTATAGTTCAATAAACGATTGAACTAATAATATAGTAATAATAATCATGTAAATAATTTATATTTTCATCAAGCGTAGCGTCAGTTCTGGCAGGTCACGTTAGTCACGCTCGCGTCAGTGACTCTCAGCTGATCCTCTATAGGAATACGACGATCACTGTATACACATATAACAAAATAAGGGTTGGATGATTTTTTTGTGTTCACATAGCAAGTGCCAAAACCATTACCAAGTTTGGTACCATTCTGATGAAGTAAAAAAAAAAAAAAAAAAAACTTTTTTGACCAATAAGAAAAAAAGTTCCCAATGAGGGAGAACATGACGACTAGACAAGGCTGCTAACAGCTAAACATGCGAGATGATCCGGCCCAGACTGCAGACACACACACAGGGAAAGAGGGAGGACAGGCGGGACAAATCAACCAATAATCAGGGAACAAGATGGGCGGGTTTAAGACAATAAACGGGAGAGCACATGGCACAAAGAAACAAACATGACAAGCCATGATCACACCGAACATGACAAAAACATAATCAGCGAACACAAGCACACGCCATGTGTTGATTGTTCGGGATCCTCCAGTGAATGCGCTGGTTGTTTGTGGACTGTGGCTGTAACTCTCAGTGTGTGTGTGTGTGTGTGTGTGTGTGTGTGTGTGTGTGTGTGTGTGTGTGTGCTTGTTATTGTGATATATGAGGACACAAATGTGTATAATGACATGCATATTACACTGGTATTACAACTTACACGTGACTTATGAAGACATTGCATGAGTCCTCATATTTCAAATAGCTTAAAAAACATAAAAAACAATGTTTTATTAAAAATGTAAAAATGCAGCATGTCTCCTGTGATGGGTAGGTTTTGGGATAGGGGCAGTGTGTGTGTGTGTGTGTGTGTAAGGGGATATAATATATAGTTTGTACAGTATAAAAACCATTACGCCTATGGAATGTCCTCATAAATCACAAAAACAAACCTGTGTGTGTGTGTGTGTGTGTGTGTGTGTGTGTGTGTGTGTGTGTGTGTGTGTGTGTGTGTGTTTGTGTGTGTGTGTGTGCTTGTTATTGTGATATATGAGGACACAAATGTGTATAATGACATGCATATTACACTGGTATTACAACTTACACGTGACTTATGAGGACATTGCATGAGTCCTCATTATTCAAATGGCTTAAAAAACAAAAAAAAACAATGTTTTATTAAAAATGTAAAAATGCAGCATGTCTCCTGTGATGGGTAGGTTTAGGGATAGGGGCAGTGTGTGTGTGTGTGTGTGTGTGTGTGTGTGTGTGTGTGTGTAAGGGGACAGAATATATCGTTTGTACAGTATAAAAACCATTACGCCTATGGAATGTCCTCATAAATCACAAAAACAAACCTGTGTGTGTGTGTGTGTGTGTGTGTGTGTGTGTGTGTGTTTGAATCACACATGTTCTGTGACGATCAGCGGGACGCTGGGATGTTTTGGCAGCTTTAATGCTCCAGTGTTGAACACTCACCAGAGCTGCCGTTTAAATGCTCTCAGCATGGAAAGATGAGAATAATAATAATTAAATAAATATTCATAATATTCAGTTAGTCGTAGTGATATTTAAGTATGAAACGTATATATAATTATATGTTATATATATAAAAACTGTATACTATATTTTTGTCTCAGAATATGAGTGGTGCTCTGAAGTTTCATACACACACTCACACACACACACATAAACACTCAAACTCTCACACATACACACTTACACACTAACACACACACACACACACTCACACACACACACACACATATACACTCAAACTCTCACACATACACACATACACACTTACACACTAACATACACACACACACATACACTCGCACACACACATACAGTATAACATTTTTAACAACTTAATATAACGTTTTACTTATATACTTAATATAGCCTACTTATTATTTATTATATATTTATTTACAAGTAATTGTCATAAATGTTATCAATAATATGTTTATAACTGTTCTTTTATAACATGCTATAATCTGTATAGCGTGTATACAATTGTTTTTTTATGAAATCATATATATATTGAAATGAATGACTTATTTTATGTTTATTTTCCATATAATATCCGCCAAGCGAGCGTCCCTGTCCCCTGTCCTCTGTGATTGACAGCTGGAGGTTCAGAAGTCACTCGTGTGAAGCTCAGACTGAACTCGACTCCTCTAATGAGCCTCAGTTCTGCTCCACACCACGAGCGCTCGTCTGGAAGAAACAAATCCCCTTTTCCACAATTTTCACAGCTTCATCCCGAATCTCCCGTTCCCGTGTCTGCCATTTAATTTCTGGTCTCGCCGGAGTTCCCGTGGAGAAATATCCACTGGACGTAAAAGGCGGTGATAATGAAGAGACCTCGAGCAGAAAGAGCGTGCCGCGGTTTGTTGATTAGCATTTTAATAAGCCGGATACGGGCAGGGCGCGGGCTGATGACCTCACAGGTGACAGTCGGGGTATGTAAATGATTAATTACCCAGAATACATTGGGATCATATGCTTGTTAGGAGGACGAGGAACCTCTCTGCCTGCAAAATACATTGATATTATCTCTCCGCGCGCTCGGACGGACGGGTGAGCGACAGCAATTAAATGAGAATTAATGAGATTTCTGGAGGTTATGTTAAAAAAGAACAAAGTCTAGTAAGTCTTGCCATTAAGAGACCCAAACTGCTTCTGCAAGTCATTAAACTCTTGAGGGACACCATGGAGAAGTGCATTGTGGGTTTTTCCTCTATAAAGCCATTAGCGCTGCTCTTCTGTGTGCTTTAGGTCTATGAAAGCTGCAGTGACTCAATCTACACACGTTTTTGGAGACTCTTACTAATATAAAGGATCTTCTGGAAACACTGTTTTAACCCTCTAAAGCCTGACATATGAAATAATAGTCCGAAAATTGTACAATTTTGACATATTGAACTCTTAGACTAAATTTATTTTTTAAACATCTTAACAAATATATATTTTTTAGTATCATATTTGATACATCAGTCTCATATATATGATATAGTGAGAATATTTAAAATTTATATATATATTTTTTTTTGTATCATATATTTATGATTTATACGTTTATATTTTTCCGAATATTTCAGAAAAAACTTTGGAAAAACTGAGCAAAAATATGCAGTTTTGTGCAGATGCTGATATTTATATGGACAAAAAGTGATGCAATTCTGATGTTTGTAATGTAAATCTCTGAGAACCTAGCAGATACTTGCATAAAATTATTTAAATATCAGTTGTCTTAGTAATGTTTTAGTAAGATATTATATTAAATAATGATTAGTTTTATGATCAAAGCTCTGTAGTTTTAATGCAATGCAATACAAGGATAATTGAGAGATGAACAAATAAACCCTCCTCAAAAGCCTGATGATCATATTTGATACTCAGTCAGAGACAGAAGGACTTTAGGAGATCGTGTACAACAGGTTTTTCAGCAAAGTTTTGATCACTTAGAAATGTGGGTATCAAATATGATGCAGGAGGATTTATAGGGTTTAAATATTTCAAATCAACATGAAGCATTTGCAACCTGTTTTCCCTCACTAATGTGATGCGTTTCTGATATTAAATGACAAAAGAACGTCGTCAGGATCTGCGTTTTCTTGCCTCACCCGGTAATTGTTTTGCATTTAATCCGGGTTCATTTATTAAGCTGATTTTTGGGAGTTATCAAGGAATTGTTGTGCATGTAACAATCCACGTTACTCATCAACCACAGCTGATGTTTACTTGAGCACATGCGCTTACACTGGGTGTGTGTCTCGAACACACGAGCGAGACCCGTTAACAACTCATGGTTCCCAGAACGTTCTGGGAACGTTAGTTTTTGGTTGCGGGAACGTTTTGTTTAGGTTTTGGTTCCCATGGAAAGTTTTCTTAACGTTCAGGGAAAGTTATAACCCTGAGGGAACGTTCCCTACACGTTAGTTTTTGGTTTGGTTCAAACTAGTGTTAGTGGGGAGAAGCCTGATTGACATGGACGGGGAGACGGCTTTCTTTAGAGATGAGAAACGGGTCAAAGCCTCTCGAACGAGTGCATGTTTTCTCTTAACCGAGCCCGTCTCATGTCCTTCAGCTGATGACTCCAGACTGATGTTTCCAGAGAAAACTATTTATGAACCAGAGCCTAGAGTTACTGGAAAACACACAAAAAACTCATTAAATCTCATTAACATGGGAGTTGTCTCACGTGTGTCTCTAAAAGTAATGTTTTTGTAAGAAGTCCCTTCTGCTCACCAAGGCTGCATTTATAAAAAAAAAAGTGAAATATTATTAGAATTTAAAATGGCGGTTGTCTATGTGAATATATTTTAAAATGTAATTTATATCCTGTGATCAAAGCTGAATTTTCAGTTCATTTCTCCAGTCTTCAGTGTCACATGATCCTTCAGAAATCAGTATTATGATTTGATGCTCAACAAATATTTCTGATTATTTTCAATGTTGAAAACAGTTCATATTTTGGTGGAAATCGTGATGATTCTTTAATGAATCGAAAGTTCAAAAGAACAGCATTTATTTGAATAGAATCTTTTGTAACATCATCTTTACTGTCACTTATGATCAATTTAATGCACCCCTGCTGCAAAATTTATTTATTTAAAAATATATATATTGTCGTGTATGTATACTCATTTAAGTCAGTATGTAGCACAGTGATTTTTTTTCCATAACAATATTTTTTTCTTTCTTTTTTTTTTGCATCGCAATTTATAGTAAAATATGATTAATTGCCATGAAAATAATGCCACAATACAAATAATAATAGGCTCAATTTTCTGTATGCAAATTACAATTAAAACCCAAACGTGGTCCTGTCTAGATTTGTGAAATGCTCCCCGATACTTGTATAAAACATGCCTGAGAACTGCATGAAAGAGCATCATATGAGCAATAAAACGGTCCTCCGGGAGGTTTTCCAGTAACTGGTCGAGTGCCTCAGCGTTTCTCAAACACAACAACACAACACACAACACTTGCGTTTACTGTATCCATGAAGAGACACAATGAGAGTCATAATCACCACACAGAGATCATGTCTCTCGACCCACGTCTGCTTAATTGCACTAATTACAGTTGTGCTCATTACTGGGCAGAACTGAGCCGGATTGGAGCCGCAGAGACCAAATCCGGCTTTAAAGGCTGTAAATTACATAGATGAAATCCATGAACCAGATTAAAGTGCTTCAATAGAAACCAATCAGAGAGAGAAGGATCCATCGATTTGAAGAAAGACTTGCGGCAGAAACGAATAACAGTCCTGTGGGATTTAACAAGGCTTTATTTGTGATACACCTTAATAATCCATAAAGAGATTTGTGTGTGCGTGCGTGCGTGCGTGCGTGCGTGTGTGTGTGTGTGTGTGTGTGTGTGTGTGTGGTGTCATCTAAATGCTGCCATGACAAATGAAAGTAAAAGAAACATTATTAGACAAATCTCGTTGTCCTAATGCGCTTTGCAAAGATTGGATGTTCTGAGCGTGTTCCTGTTTTAATCCAATTACGGGTTATAAAATGGAGCATGTTTGATGAGAAACATATTTGTAGTCATTTAATTAGCATGCAACAGATTTACTTTTAATGGGAGGCTGCGGGTTCTCAAAGACAATGAAATTGAGTTTACTTTAGACTCTCACAACTGACATCTGGAGACTGACCTCACACGAACGCCTGGCCATAGTATTAATCAGGAGATTATATACAATGAAAATGGATTTTTACATTTTTCAAATTAAATCAATGTTTCTGATCTGATGCCCTAGAAACATTTATGATTATTCTCAATGTTGAAACCAATTGCTGCTTCATACTGTATTTTTGTGGAAACCCTGATGCATTATTTTTCTTTGATGAATAGAAAGTTCAAAGCCCTGGCTGAATATTTATTTAAATAAATCTTTTGAATGGTACTGTAAAGCATTTGTGCATTTGTGATACAGGGCAGGTAAACACCAAATTATCTTTTGACTGATTTTGTGTGTAATTTGTCCTCTCAAATGAAATGCGCGGTGTAATTAAGTCTGTGTTCCCGGCGGATAATGGAGTTATAGCCGCTGCAGATATTTCTCTGCTTTAGGTGGTTATTTTCTGCTTATGCCAGAACTGAACAAATCTCTCGGCTAATAAATAAAGGGAAACACGCAGAGCCAGTTCTGTGCAGGATCTGCCGACCCAGTCGTTAGGAAAATTAACCAAAGGAAGTAAATGCGCATTCGTTTTAGAAAATGATCCCGTGGAGATGTTCACATTAATAGGGCCGGCTAAAATAAAAATAAAAATTTAAATAATGTAAATTCAACACTGCAGCTTTGATAACTCAGATTTATGCAGCAACAAGAGCAGAAAACGAGAGATACTCACTGAAAACACAGCAGCGGATGCTAAAGGCTTGTCTTAAAGAGATTACTATTACAAAACATCAGTAAACCCAAATGTGCAGCCAGTCCAGACAATTCAATCAATACACCGAAATTGATTTAGGATGTTTCTAGAAATGAATTGGTTAATTCGGTAACACTTTACTTGAAGCGGTGTGCATAAGACTGACATGACACCTTCATAATCATGACATGGCAGATGTCATAAATATGAAGGAGGTCTTATGCATGTTTATGACAACTGTCATTAAGTGATGTTTGTGATGTTTTTTCGTAAGGTTTTGTGATGTTTTGCTGTTTTCTGTTTTATAAAAATTTGTATGTTTGTGAGGTTGAAGCTACTTAAATTGCCCTCTAAAGGGACAAATAAAGATTTTACTACTACTACTACTACTAAGTGTCATTCGCTCAATTATGACATTTTTAATGCAAACATGACATTGTTTGAGATGTCTTTATGACAACTTGACATAAACCAATACATTATAACCTGTCAGTGTCTTTGTCATGACAACTTGACATTACCAAGACAACATGAAGTGTCATAAACATGACATAGCAGATTAATTATCAAACTTAAGAAACCACTTAGCTTTATGGGTTAACATTTCATTAAACTGTCAGGTTGTTGGTTTTGACATTGGCTGTCATGAAGCCATTATAACTGTGTCATGAATGTTTTTCTTTTTGCGAATGTGACTTAATGACAGTTGTCATAAACATGCATAAGACCTCCTTCATATTCATGACGGTGTCATGTCAGTCTTATGCACAGCCCTTCAAGTAAAGTGTTACCCACTTTATTTTACGGTGTCCTTGTTACATTATGTTACATGTACTTACCGTAGTAATAACTGTAAATTATGCATAATTACATGCAGCAACTAACCCTCAACCTAATCCTACCCTATCCCTATAGTAAGTACATGCTAATATTACTAATATATAATTACACTGTAACAAGGACACCGTAAAATAAAGTGTAACTGTTAATTCTATTACCAAAGTGAACGAATTACCTCTCTAATTATAAAGAGTCTCTCTCGCTCTAGCATTGAGTCTGATCGATGCTTCATAGTTTGTTAGTGTCTTTTTTAAAAGAGTGTCTTGGTAAGACTTCACACTTTCATCACCTTTACTGAGTTAAAATAACTATCTCCGTCTCTGCTCTAAAATAAACTAAAGAAAGCTCGTCTCAGGCGTGTTATAAGTGTAACAGAGCATGTTTGGTGACTCTGGGAGTTTGTGTTTCTGTTGTTGGGTTCAGTTTTCTCTGTCGTCGTCACACACGTGACTGAAACTCATGCGCTCTCGTCTCGTCTCGTCAGCTCTGGGAGAAATAAAGTCAGAGCTGGAAGTAAGTAAAGCTTGACAGAAAGAGTAGATCAGTGTGTGAACGAGAACCGCTCCGAGTGAACACACACATTCAATTCTTCAAGTGCATTTTAGAAACATATCTTTGTGTGTCTGAAAATGCACAAATAGGGTACTAATAATATATTTTTAAAAAATCACTGTTTTGCATGTCAACTGCATGTTGAGAAGCGAGTAAATCTCACATTTCTCTCAGTTTCAGAGTAATTATATTGTAAATGCATTCATCGGGTTCCAGTCAGGGTTATTATTATCGTTAACTAAAACTAAAACTATTAAAAACATTTCTGTTAATTGAAATGAAGCTGAAATAAAATAACATATAAATGAAATAAAAATGAATGATTGAATGAAAATGAATGAAAATTAGAAATGTTGCCTTGGATGTAAACTGAAATAAGTTGAAGCATAATGACATGCATATTACACTGGTATTACAACTTACACGTGACTTATGAGGACATTGCATGAGTCCTCATATTTCAAATAGCTTAAAAAACATAAAAAACAATGTTTTATTAAAAATGTAAAAATGCAGCATGTCTCCTGTGATGGGTAGGTTTAGGGATAGGGGCAGTGTGTGTGTGTGTGTGTGTGTGTGTGTGTGTGTGTGTGTTTGTGTAAGGGGATAGAATATATAGTTTGTACAGTATAAAAACCATTACGCCTATGGAATGTCCTCATAATTCACAAAAAAAACCTGAGTGTGTGTGTGTGTGTGTGTGAGTGAGTGAGTGAGTGTGTGTGTGTGTGTGTGTGTGTGTGGGTGTGTGGGTGTGTGTGTGTGTGTGAGTGAGTGAGTGAATGAGTGAGTGAGTGTGAGTGTGAGTGTGAGTGTGAGTGTGTGTGTGTGTGTGTGTGTGTGTGTGTGTGGGTGGGTGTGTGGGTGTGTGTGTGTGTGAGTGAGTGAGTGAATGAATGAATCATTTTAATGGTTTCAAGCTAGTTAGTATCTTATGTGTATAAAATGTCTTTGATTCTGAGGGGAAGTGAAAACCTGTGGACCAAAACCAACCAGCTCCTTCTTACACTTGTGCTGGTTTAGGTGTCGGGCTACAGTGTGATGGCCCTTGAGTCCGAATTGTGTTTTAATGGTTTTTTGACAATTCAAAGCCACCTAATCATGAATACGAAAAAACGCATACGAAAATGTAGGACTCAGTGTGCAAGGGCCTTTAGTTCAGGATTGAAACTAAACACTTTTAAGGCTAGAGAACTGTTAAATAAAATCATGTAGAAAAAAAAGTATTTTGAATGGTAAAGCAAGCCATGTTATCTTAACTTGTGCAAAAGAGTGGTTTCCTTTTTCAGAGAGTTTTTTCCCCGTCACCAGATGCTTCAGTGCAGAGACACAGTGGTGATATTCACATCCAGATCTGCAGAAATACGATACGGTCCGAGTGCATGAGACACAAAAAGCCTTTTCCCAGAGCCGAGGGTCTTTCGGAGAGACATTCTGTGCTGAATACAGGTTCACTGAACACCGAAAACCAGAAACCCTCCAGAGACACGCACACCAAATATGAAAGGAGAAAATGTCATTTCAAACAATAAAAAACAATCAGGGAATACTACATATTTACAGAAAATTCAAGTGTTTTCCCATGCAAAACTTAAGATGCATCTGTGCTGGGTTTGGTTGCCAAGGTACTGCTATGTGGTTGCTAGGTGATCTCAAGTGACAAAGTGACATTCTGAGCAATAATAAGCACTGTATAACTCTTGGTGCTTTTTAAAAAACTCTTTCATGGGTTTTCTGAATCACGTTACTGTTGCTTTTCTTGCAAGACTCTCAGCTCCTGAAATCCACACCTGCAGGAGACTAAAGAAATGAACAGAAGGATCTGTCGGACACAGAGGGGCTTCTGTTATTCAGTGTGTGTGTGTGTGTGTGTGTGTGTGTGTGAGAGAGAGAGAAGGAAAGACAGTGGAGCTTTTGGGACGAGATCCGTCCAGCCACACACACCTGCAGCTGGACCCGAACCCCTCCTAAAGGACCCGTCTCATTCTCAGAACGAGCCTTTAATTGGGAGAAGGAAGCGGCGCTGCTTTCATCCGCCATCACTGCTATCCTCAATAGATTAAACTGTCAATCAAACTCTGCAGCTGCTCGTACGGATCCTTCACAGTCTTAATAATGGCGTAAAGTTCGTCAGTCACCATGCTGTATGACGGATGGGATTCATTAAACTCATTTCTTTCTAGTGTGGTCATATTGTCCTCGGTATTTTCCCTAATAGAGATTGCAGTGGCATCCCAGCTAACAGACGTATGTGTTAAGAACACTTTGCCAATGTTCCTGAATGTTTATTTCCAAATGTTTTTTTACCAAATTCTTTCTTTTTTTTAATGTTGTGAAAATATTTTTTTTCTCATGATGTGAACGTTAACGGAATATTCCATTTTAGCATTTTGCAAACATTATGAGAATGTTACTTTTGAATGTTCTTTGAACATTCTGAAACAATAGTAACATTTAAAAATAGTTACAGCAAAAAAAAACAAAAAAAAGTGAACGTATGTTCTATTAACATTACCGGAAGTATGTTCATAACTTAAAGAGAACGTTCCCTCTCAGTTGGGATTATATTTCTACAGCATTTTGTTATTGTGGTCCAGATTTGTCCTCCCCTAAAAGAGATGCGGTTGGTGTCTTTACATGCCAGTTTTTTACCAGTCTAGTGGCGCTCTTCCACTACAGTACCAGCTCGCCTCCACTCGCTTTGGTTTGGTTTTCCACTGTGTAAAAGTTGTACCTGCTTCCAGATACTTTTTTTTGTATCACCTCCGGCGAGGTTGTGAGCGAGCTGAGGCGATACTCAACATGACATCATGACTTTGCGTAAACATACACGTCACTTTCAAGTCAAGTGCCGTGTTATCTATACGCATTTTGTCCATGTCCACGCCGAAACGAACCGTCATCTTTTGCGTGTATGGCTACGCCGTTAAATGTCCGAGTGATTCCGCGTGTATGGCTACGCCGTTAAATGTCCGAGTGAAACGAAGCAAAATGTATATCTACATCTGGGGAGCGACATTTTTTTTCCTAGGATGGTAGGGGAAGACTCATAAATGCTAATAACCCCAGTGACGGGTAGGTTTAGGGACGTCGTTGGGGTAGGTCATATATTTATGTATACAGTAATGTAACGTTAAGTCAACGGTGTTGATAAACACGCTGAAAAGCGATTATGCGTGTTGATAGCACGCCAAAAATGAAAATACGAATTGGCGTGTCATACATACGCCATTTCATGAGTGAAAACACGGCAGACTGCTGATTGGTCAGAGAGAATCGTCACTATTCACTGCGTCATCATTTCGTTTCGTTTTTCTGCCCTCAGTCTCTCCTGAAACAACGTTTGTGTTCTTGCTGTGAGAAACAGCCACATCCCGAGGATCAAAAACAGCATACACTCGATTTCCTCCATTGTCCTGTGTGTGTGGGTAGCGGGTGTGTGTCGCGTAGGAGATTACGTCACGGCAGTTTCCCGGGCGTCGCTATGACGACCAGGTACTATTGTGGAGATACTTTCTGAAATGGAAAACAGAGTGAAAAGCGAGTCGAGTTGAGCTGGTACTGGTAATGGAAAAGAGCCATTACTTAGTGGTGTTAATATAAGCCCAGAGTGTTTTTGGCCCCAAGGTTGGACATTAACATCATCAAACACACTTTCCAGGTGGGTTGGCATTCAGTGGCGTATTTGCTGGTGTGTGAACAGTGTTATGGTGTGTTATAATCTGTAGAATAATTGAGTACAGAACCATAAACACATAAACACAACCAAAACTGAACTCTGTTCCCCTATAGTGAGCTGCCTACAGACAGTATTTTAAGGCATCATAGGCCTAAAGATGCTAATGTAACGGAAGCAAGCTAGTAAAAGCTGTGTGTAAACCTCACTCCCCTGGCCTCAAGATACGCACTAGCGACTGACGCTAGCGACTGCGGTCTTTAGTGTTCTTGTTAGCTAGTTTTTCAGTACACAAATCAAGTACTTATGTAAAAGTACAGATAACCTAATAAAAAGGTACTCTAGTAAAAGTTGTACTCATTTTCAACTTTACTTGAGTAAAAGTACAGATGTACTTGTTTTTTGATGAGTATTAAAATTAAAAGAACTGATCAATGAAACAAAAATTATTTAGCCAGCACTAGTCAGCACTAATAAGAAAAATTAAAGCAGACTACAGTATATTATACAGGTGAAAAAAAAATTTTATATCGTGCAAATACAGCTTTTGAAAACCCCAAATTCAAAATCTCAGAAAATTAGAATATTACATGAAATCAATAATAAAAAAAAAAGGATTTTAAATACAGAAATGTCGGCCCTCTGAAAACTATAATCATGCATATGTATATATACTATATTAGTTTCACCTTTTAATTTGAATTACTGAAATACATGAACTTTTGCACGATATTCAGATTTTTCGAGTTTCACCTGTATTGATCTGCAAATTGAGCAAACTTTCTATTTTTATGACTAAAACATATACATATCAAAACAATCAGTCACGTGCACATTCAGTCTCCTGTTCTTGGCTTGTTTTGACCGGATCATTGAATCGGGGGTTAATGGAAGAAAGGCTGCAATCGGTTCAGTTCGATTTGCGAATGAATCATTCAGTGTTATTGGTGCACCAATTCAGCAGTCTCAGTCCAAAGCATGTGGAAACTCGCTCTTGCGTCTCAGAGGGAGTATCGATTTCTTTAGCTCGAAATAATAAGGATCAATGTGTTTTCATGAAATGTAGTGGAGTAAAAAGTACGACATTATGCTTTGGAATGCAGTGAAGTAAAAGTTTCCCAAAATAAAAATACTCTGATAAAGTACAGATACTTGAAAAATGTACTTAAGCAACAAAGTAAAAAATAATTCTGCTTAAAGATAAATTAGAATTTAGCAGCAGTGTGTATGTAAAAACGGAAAATATATGAATGAATGAATGAATGAATGAACATATTTTATTTCGAGCAATAGTGACACAGTAAGAAGGCAGTAAAAAGCATTTGATTTTTAACAACGTAAATTAGTCTATTGTTCGAAACGGAGTGCTAAGACGTCAAACTTATTTAGACCCACCCCGGTCTGTTTAGGGAAAAACAAGAAAGAAAAACAAAGGTAGCTACTTCCTTAATTGTTGAAATGATCATTCCTCTCAATTTTTTTTTCATACATGTATGAAAGAAAAAAAACAAAACAGAAAAAACACTGCATCTCTTAAATATACACACCATATAATAATACAGCAGGTAAATAATTATAGTAACAATGGTAATCCAAATACCTACACGAATACGAATACATGAATACGAAAACAAAAAATCTTAACTATAATAAAACATCACTGTTCTGCGAGAGAATCCGAGTTACTGACTTCTCTCTCGTCTGCTAAAGGAGCAGCGGCCCTTGAAAATCTGCTGACCTCCTACACACATTCACACAGACACCAGCAAACAATGGACAGAGACTCCTGTGATGAACTTTGAAACTCGCCCACTGGAAATACGCCTGGCTTGATTTTCCTTGCAGAAACTTGGTGCTTCTCCGCTGGTTCGAGTGGGCAGCAGGCCCCTGATAAATGCAATTAATAAAAAAGTGACCATGAACAAAACTATGCAAGGTCAAAAAATTGCAAGATACAAATCTTTGTCCTTGTTACATATGTTACATGTACTTACCGTAGTAATAACAGTAAATTGTGCATAATTACATGCAACTAACCCTCAACCTAATCCTAATCCTACCCTATCCCTATAGTAAGTACATGCTAATATTACTAATATATAATTACACTGTAACAAGGACACCTTAAAATAAAGTGTAACCCAAATTTGGTTACATTTCAGGATGCTTTTGATACACTGTATTTAGTTGCCACTCAATGTACAATCTGAGTCCTGAAGCAAAACAAGTTGAGGAATGAGGAGCTTTAGCTGAAGGTCATCTGGGAAATTATGATGCATTACAAGTCCATCTCACACTAATAAAACACCTGGGCATCTTTAGACATCTGTCTGAAACCGAATAAAACGAGCAAGAGAAACAAGATCTCACCCTGCAGCCATTTCTGCTGATTACTCCTTATTTAGTAAATGACGAGCTCACTATTTTCTCTCGTTAACTTTAAAGTCAACATTCACCAGCCATTATACCACTGACATATTTCAGAATATTTAATGAAAATGATCTGATGGAGTCAGAACTGAAGGACTTCAAACACAAATGTTCCTGCACACACATGTATGAGGCAACGATCACGTCACATCGGGATCCTGGAATAAATTAATTGGAAAGGATCTGCAAATATCAATGTTTTCCTGTGATCTGCTTGACAAACATCATTAATTAAAGGTCAAGGGAAATGAGATCCAGAGAACATCAGCTTGTGCAATATCACAAATACCAAAGTCTGCCATCAAAAGCCAGAGATCTCAAGATAAACTCTCATCAAATTTCACCACACAAAAATCCATAGAAGATACTGGTAATTTTCCACTAGGATATTTCCTTCAACAGTAAAACTCAATACAATGCATAATTCAAAATATAGGTAAAATAAAACCCAAAATACTATAAAAAACCAACATGGACAATTCCTTCATATGAACACAGTATTGGACTTTCCCTACAGCGCAAGATCAAATGATCTGAGATGATATGCACGTTCATTTTATCGCTTTAAACTCTTTTGTCTTAGTTTCTATCTCAAGGGAAACACTCTTTACATGCATAACAATATGCTAATAACTTTTTTTTTTCAATCCCGGACGAGAAAATATCCCGGAAAATAACATAAAAGAAATTAGTTTTTTACACTAAAGTTCTTTCAACAGTATAACAAGTTTATTGTCCACAATATGTATATTTATATTTGCATATATATATATATATATATATATATATATATATATGGAAGTAAAGGATGCCATCATTTCAAAGTTAATCCCGGCCAAAATAACAAACATAAAGGAACTACCTCCACCCACAATATATAACTTTCCTAATCATCATTCATAACCATCATTCATTCCTAACCACTTTTCCATTTCATCATTCATACACTGTGAAAAAAAAAGTATTTTTCAAAGTTGTAATATTATTGGAACATGTTTTACAAGAAAATTCCATTTCAGTAATTCAGTGTTACTTACCATTTCTTTGTAACTGTGAAATTTTGTATCAATTTCTGTGGGAAAATTGTTTCTACACCAAACATTTTTTCAGTGTATAATAAAATTGCCTGAGCACAATCTGAAGACATCCTCTATTAGCGTTTTGAAATCCAGAGCTGATGCCGTAACTCATTACACACCGACGGCTGCCATAAACTGACCCTGTGATTTCTGATTGGCCGCTCAAGCCCAAGCGCTTTACGAGACATCAGCCGGCTCACTGTGAGAGTTTATTACAGACACTGTCAAATAAATTCCATTGAATACGTTTTTATTTTACAGCCCCAAACTGACGCAATGTAGGCGTAGTGAACCAAGCTTTACTAGAGCTGTACTAACAGAAAATCTGAAAATAAAACACTCATAGATTTAGGATCTTCAGCTAAAGGCACAGTATACAGCCTACTGTTTTTACATTATGCATGCAGACAGAATGAAAATATAAAAACAATATGCATTATGCAATGATAACATTTCAAACCCTGCTACATCATCTCATGATGGCATCCAGTTATCATCTTGGAAATGAAAATTTATTATTTTTGCATTTTTAGCATAGTAGATATGACTTCAAGTTAATTTGTTGCACTAAAAACAGATGCATGTTGCATTGTGGGAAATGTAGTTGATCATCTGGGTTCTGTGAACAGTATGCATACTATATACTGCACAAGCATGAATAGTAAGAGTGTTCCCGAACACAGTGCATGGGAGTAGCCACTATTGCTGACCTCTGATTTATGTCTGTGCATCATAGCTAATGTCATGATTTATTGGGTATCAAATACATAGTTTCTGCCACTGACATCAGTTGCTTCCAAATCAATGTTCTGTCTCGTCATACAGCAGGGGCCCGTGTGTCTCGGATCACAGCCGTGTCTTTGAAACTCCAGCTTGAAGTTTCCATCTACAGATGTTCAACTTAAACTTGAGCCTTGTTAAAAACAAAAAGTGAAACTTTTTGCAGCAGAAGCAACGGAGCAGAAACTGTAGATGTTGCGTTTGAAGCGTATCGGAGAGAGTCTCATACAGCGAGATCCCTTCAAACAGAGAGTTTAAACACATTTGGGTTCAGCGGGTCGCTGGTTCTGGTTGACAAAAGTGGCGGAATAAAATCTCCAGGGATGAGGATCATTAAATCAGGCTCCGGTTCTGACCTCAGTCGGAGAGATAATGGGAAAAAGAAGAAAAAGTGAAGAGAGAGAAAGTAAAAAATGACCTCCAAATGATGATGATAAGTGTCACATTTACTTCCTCAGATCTCCATGTTAGCAATGATCAAAGGATGATGTTTTGCCTGAGGAAATCCATTATTTGAGGTGCAGGGTTGGGATTTGAGGACAAATACTGGAACGTAAGGTTGGCGTTCAGTTAAATTAACGGTTTGAAACATCTTCATTCTTGTACTGGTGTGGACCATAGACTGTAAAACCCTGCACTTTTTTTTTCTTTTTTACTTTCTGCTCCGTTCCTCCGTTCTGCTCCAATTTTGATGTCTGTTGATTGCAGTACGACGAGGCTTGTTAAAATAAAATAAAGTAAATACAATCTACTCCTCCGAAGATCCCGAAAAAAAGTCAGTTGGTGCTGTCAATCACAGCTGTCAATCATGACGTCACACCACCGTTTTTATATCATGCAACTTTAAAAACAGACATTTGAACTTGCATCAGCTTGATAAAAACGACAGCAAATGACAGAAACCACCTTTGGAAAAAAGATATTTGAAGTGTAATTTAATTGTTTAGTTGGTCTCACGTCACGTTGAATAACACGGGGAGGCGGGGTTTATGACCTATACTAGGACCAGCAACCAGGGGACAAAACACCAATAAAAATCGCTCTGGAGAAGTACATAGTACATGATAGCAAATGTGTCAAACTAAAAGTTAAGCACTTGCTCTCCTTGCTTTCTTCCTCTCGGGGACAATACCGTAGCCATTTATTCAAGTGGAGTTACAGTTTCTCTTCAAAAGATTAAATTCGCATCACCAACCTGTTTGCATTTTAATGAAGGCTAATAGATGTGGTTCTAGATGGAGATGTTCAATGAGTCGAATATCCTGGCCTGTGTGGATGCCAAGTACGTCCAATTTCCTGTTTCCTCTGCATTGAAAACAAAAAAAAACGAGCGCTTTAGTTTCCTCTCGCTGGGTTTCTGCTTCAGAGAACACACGCCTGCCTGTTAGTCACGCTCTGTGATTTCCATTTAGAAAAGCACCAACAAACAGATTTCTGTTCATTATTTGACCCTTCACTGTGCCCACGCCAGCCATGCCAATCAGCTCGCTTCCGCTGCGCTGGGCATTTGGATATCCAGCATGCCGGTCTGTGACACCTAATTATTCTCCCAGAATCTGGGCATTGGTATTCAGCCGGCGTCCGCCATAATAAGCAGCGATATTCGCACTCATGCTCTGTGGAATTGTTCAGTATTGGGAACTGTCATGTGTCGTGTAGTTTAGTCAGGAAATAAATAACTGTGACACCAAAACATATGAGACCTCATAAAGTGACTCAGATGGGAATTTGTTGTTTTCAGAGCACTATATGAGTGTTAATAAGCGTGCGTGTGTGTGGAACGTTATTGCACTTAATAGATTAACTGAAGCTGTTTCTCATGCAGTCACACACCACATAAACACATATTGTATTGGACTACTTTTTTGGTTGATGCACTTTATAAATGATGACAAAATCTTGCACTTTTGGGGTAAACTGTTGCTTTGAACTATGGTTCCCATTGAGAGCAACATTCCTGCAGATTTTGGATGCAACTCTTATTAAACGCACTTGAATCAACGAATCAAGGTCTTTGGGTTAGGAACTAAACTCTGCAAGCTCTCGAAACCTCGATATTTCATCAACACCATAATCTCAATGTCTCCATGAGCTCTTGTGTCGTGACTCGAAGTGTTTTCATTTCCAATCCCTGCAGTCCTGGGTCTTTGTACAGTATAGAATAATGGCACAATTCACTTTTTTGTTATTCCTCATTCTGATTATGCTAATTCTCCATCCAGAGCATGACCCTGATTGGTCGCTGGGGTTTAATTAGCGTCTGTGTGTGTGATCGCAGGTGTGATGGAGTGAATTATTAACAGATCGTCTCTGAGCAGAAACCGGTCAGATTCTGTTTAATATGAGATTAATTGCCAAGGTGCCTGGACTAGGTGATAAAATATGAATATATTAATTTTTTATTAATAACATATTCCAGGCTGTTTCTATTTCAGGAATGAAAATGAGGTATAAATTAATACCTTTTTTTTTTCTCTTCATTTTTCTTTACCCTAGAAATTTTTTGTCAAGAAGCTGCAGAAATAACCTGGAAATCCATTTCTTAAGGGAATAATTCATTCCTCATGTTATTCCAAACTCATATGACTTTCTTTCTTCTGTTGAACACAAAGGGAAATATGCTGATTAATGTTCATGTCACTGTTTTCTATACAGTGAAGGAATAATCCAAGTTTTATAAAGTCAAACGATCGCTTTGTGTGACTTAAAACAAACCATTATTCCCTTTGATACCAGATGTGACATTAAAACGTGCATTTTCTGTAAAGTATATGCATTGTGAATAGTGTTATACAAATAAAAGTGGCTTAATTTGCACAAAAATATGTGCAAATGAATCAATTACTATGCACAAACATGAATGAAAGAGATGCGGTGGAGAGTCAAGTAGCCTTTATTTCTATAGCAAGTGAATATATCTTGATCAAAAGACTGAGTACAAGTATAGGCCTATACTTAGAATTGTCTTTCAGTTTAAGTATACTTAAGTGCAATTTTAAGGATATTTCTGAGAAGTACATAAAAAGTAGACTGAAAGTATACTTTCTTATTTTTAGTTTAAAAGAAGTATACTAATAGCACGTATACTAATAGCACAGCATAAAACGTATTTTTTCGTAAGGGTGGAATGACTTGCCTTAAAGGGATCTTGGCATAACATGAAAAAAATTCATCTTAACGTCATAATTGCGACTCACTGTCTACATTTACATGCAACCAAATAATCCGTTAGAAATCTGATTGAGCTCGATCCGAATGAAATTTCCATCGGATTGAAAGGGGTGGTTTATTCCTTTTCTAATCCGATCGAGAGAACATGTAAACACTTGATCGGACTGAAGGACTGCGCGTAATGTCGCATAGACACAAATAACGTAGAACTAGCGTAATGACGCATGACACGAGGAACGAGCTGCTCGTCCTGTTGAATAAAGTGTCATGGACAACGTCCCACCAGTCCATGTTTCGGATTCTCATCCACAGACGACTGGTTTTAGCCATTTTTACTGTATATATAGGAGAATAGTTATTGGGTCTCATTCATGAAACACGAGCAGAACGAATTTGTGTGTAAATCGTGTGTAAAGTGGTTCTGGCGTAAATTTTCGGATTCATTAAAATGTTCGTATCTTCCAAATGTTAGTTGGTATGAAAGAAATCTACAGCTGATCCGAGCCACGCGGGAATAGTGCGTTTAACATCCGAACGTTTTGCTCATTAATAAGGCTGCATTTTAATTCACCTTAATCGGGTACATATTTACACAGCATTTTGAAAAAAATATGACATAGAGTAATTACATACGTTTTTTCTTTTTACTTTTATTATGAGAGCCAGTAGGCTAATAGCATTTTTTTCGAAGTGAACTAATTTGTTTTTTGCAGTCAAGCTTCATGTCAAACCATTTTCTTTTCATTTCTGGGACTGTTCGATTAACAGATGAAACTCCATTCACTGCATCTGTAATGCTGCCAAGCTTCCTTATTTTAGGACCTGATACGCCACTACGTACGCTTGAAAATAAAATGTGCCGTTTTTAATGAACTTCTGATAATAAAACTTAAATTTCTGCATTTGAGAAATTTTTCTTTTTCATTCGCTTTTGAGAAGACAAGACATGTTGACATCCTTCGTTTGGTGTCATAATATGATGCCCATATATAGTTGTCAGTCTGATATAATGGGCGGGATTTATGGTAATTGAGAATGAGCGTGCACGCGCGTCCCATTTACGACTGGTTGGAATTCATTAACACACACACATTTCACTCTCACATCTGACGTTTACGAAGTATTTGTTAATCAGGAGAAGAGTTTTCGTGAAGGTCTCTTTACGCGCAAATCACTCACATATTTACTCGAATATTTACGAATGTTTCATGAATGAGAACCATTATGTGCAAAAAGCAGGAAGCACTGTATATTCGTGCAGTGTGCGCATGTAAAAAAATCTATTCCGATTTGAAGCTCGTGACATATAAACACGCACATCAACCCGATCACATGTCTAGCGTTCATGTGAACACTACTTTCGGATTCATCATTCAGAATGAGTTCAGTCCGATTGAGTGCATGTAAACGCAGTCACTGTGAATGCAGTGTCTTGTAGCAGGCTGTGCACTCCATCTGAATGAGTTTTGACTTCAGGATTAGTTGCCTCTGGCGAGGCCTTTGCGAGTAGATGCACGCATTCAGCCGCAGGGTCTCGCTCGCTCCCGAGCACTACGGCTACCGCGGGACGCTCCAGAGTCCAGCGCACCGAATCACAGCGTGATCTAACACGCACACCGGGTGTTCATGAGCCTGTAGGGACTCCAGAAATGATCATATTCTTTCTTGAGCACACAGCTGGGATTTATTTACAGTTACTGAGAGGACATTTTATGGCACTCTGCTGCATTTAACACTGAAATTTACTGAGACGATAACTCTATTTTAAAGGGTAGTGAGCTGACTACCTAGACAGCATTTTTAGGCTGTTCCAGAAGATAGACCATCACATTATGCTGCGTTATGCTATGTTTTGAGCCATTATCCAAGGAAGCATTGTATGTTTCCTTCAGTAATGGAAGTCCCAGAATGCATTGTTACAAGTGAAGATGGAAGATGAGTGGTCGACAAATAACATGGTGAAATAAAAAGTATACTTTATTTTGATAGTCTGCTTTAGACATTCTACTAGCAGTCATTAGAGAATTAGTAGACTGTTGGGTTAGGGTTTGTGTTAGTATTAGTTGACATGTACTTTTAAAGTTACTTATAGTCAGTAGAATGTCTGTTGGTGAGCATCAAATTAACATGTTCATTTGATGATATTAAAACGGTCTACTAATACCCTAATGAGAGTTAGTTAACTTAGTTGAAAGTTTATTTAGTAATTAGTCTGTCTAAAAAGGACTATTGACAAAAAGTGTTGCCTATTATTTTAAATGGGACCTATTATGCCCCTTCACTGTAAAAAAAAAAATAGTTGGATTAACTTAAAAAAGTAAGTTACCTGGTTGCCTTAAAATTCATTGTTCATTGAAATTAAAAATTTGAGTTAATACAACAAAGGAGATTGGTTTAATAAATAGAAACTCAAAATATTATGCTATCTGAACTACATTAATTATCTAAGTTGATTTGACAAAATATAAAAAGTTGTGAAAACAAATCATCAAAATTCATTTTTACAGTGTTTTTACAAGATGTAAAATAAGTCTCTGTTGTCCCCAAAGTGTGTATGTGAAGTTTTAGCTTTAAGTACCCAACAGATCATATTTTATAGCATGTTAAAATTGCCACTTTTTGGGGTGAGCATAAACATGCCATTTTTGTGTCCCTTTATATGCAAATGAGCTAATACTCCCGTCCCCCTTTCAAGAAGAGGGCGGGGCTTACCGGCAACAACAAAATAGCACAATCCCACAATCCCACGAATGCCAGAACGTGGTGTCAGTAGCGGTGTTCAGACTTATATGTTCGATCCGGAGTTTGTGCATGAAGTGCTGGCAACCTTTTTAAAAATCCAGTGTTGAAAAAACCCTTGTTTGTGAAACAGTCCGGCGCAAAATGATTGGCGCAAACGACTTAAGACATTTCCTTGGAAAATTAAATATATCAACGACGTCCTCAGTGACTCAAAAACACAACACTTGTAATGCCTCTTTGGCGCAGACATTGTACAACAGACTCTGTGCTTCTCACTCAGGGGCGTGTCTATGCTAATAGGGCAGATCGTCACCGGCTGTGGGCGGGGCTTCTTCATACAATGACGTCATTATATGGGGAATCTGAATCTGCTCGTTTGAAGACACTGCTTTTGTTGAGCAAGTGGATTTTTACCACTATAGGCTGGTTGTTCTCACACTCTGTAGACACACATTGGTGTTTAAACACCTTATAAAAAGTGAATATTGCATAATAGGTCCATTTTGATATTATTAACACCACTATATTTGTGTGTGCTATGCGATGAAGACGCATCTTTTTCGGCAACACTTGATCCATTAATACTAACACTTTATCTTCTATATCAATTATCTAAAAAAAAAAACTTAGATTAAACTGGGAAGGGTCATAGCACTTAATTATTGTACCATTGTTAGTTTACCTGCTTCTATTGTTCTCGTTTGTAAGTCTCTTTGGATAAAAGCGTCTGCTAAATGAATAAATGTGAATGTAAATGCTATAGTTCTAGCTTACCAGAGTATTGTGCCCTCTTTACTGTAATCAACTGTGAGCCAAATCTCCCATGTGCTTTACACGATTGGCACTATTTGTGTTGCATGCTGAGTTACTGTCTATGTAGTGATCCAAATCTGTCACTTGAGTGTTGCATTATGGTTAGAAGGCATGTAGGCAGGATAGTGTGCAGTCATAGATGTGTGTGTGAAGTTTGAATTTAAATCTAATTATTTTTTTGTCTCTCTTTCTCTCATCTGCTCTCCGCTGTCCAACTGATGCACGTTCAGCAGGTAAGCACATCTTTTGCTCTAATGTCATTAGCAGTGGTCTGATCCGGAGTGAATGCGGTTTCATTGGTGAGATTACTGGCCAATTCCAGTAGATAATCCAGCTCAGGGTCAGCTGAACATTTCTGGGGCTTGAAAAAGGTTTCAATTCTTTCTCAACAACACTGGAAAACATATTCAATCACGGCTTCTGCCCCTCCACTGAAAGTGAGACATCTCTGAGAAAAAAGGAGGTGAAATTAGTTTCACAACAGGGTTTGAAGACATAGCCATGACAGAAATCTAAACCAAAGTTACTAAGTGTTTCTATGATTCATTACAATGTTAAGAATCAGAATGCAGTTACCATACTATGGTTGACATGAGGCCAATGGAAAGCTAGAAGCGATCGGCGTCCTTAAAACTAAGACAGACTATTACAGAGATTTGAGATGAGTCCCAAAAGATTGTTTGTTCCAACAGTACCACATTATCAATGCACATATACTTCAAGCTAGTGCACGCATGGGGACGGCAGACGTGTTTCACAAAAGTTTGTGTGCCAGCATCCGTCTGAAGACATCAAGGCAATTACTGCCGTCCCCCAGAGAAGCGCCTCGTCTCGGTGGAGGACATTTCCTCCGCATTGTGTCTCGTTTTACTGGTGGCTTTTGTTTGTGATGCGAATTGTAGCTATTCAGCCAGACTCCATAATCCGACATGTTGTCACACAGCCTTATTAACCAGCAATAAGTGCTGCGGTGGCTTTTTTGTAGGCCATCTCACTCACACACACACACACACACACACACACACACAGTTAAATAAAGATGTGATGTAACGTTTAAGGAGTATTTAACGACTGCATCATGTGGGACAAATGTCTGTTTTGCAACACAATGACAGTCTATCACAGACGGTTTATCAAATAAAAATTTTAATTAATGTTGGTGAAGCTACAAAAGACACTTTATTACACTTGTGAGAGAGAGTTTCCTGAATTATGTGTGTCATATGACTGAAAAAGAGCCATCTTTAATATCCGCTCACCAAGGCTGCATTTGTTTGGTCAAGAATACAGTAAAAACTGTGAAAAATAATTCCTATTTAAAATAACTATTTTCAATTTGAATACATTTTAAAACGGAATTTATTCCTTTGATCAAATCTGAATTTTTAACATTATTACTCCAGTCTTAAGTGTCACATGATCCTTTTGAATTTTTAAATGTAATATTCATGTATTTATGAATCAGTTTTTTTTTATTAATTGGTTCAATATAAACGATTCAATGACTCACTCACTCATGACAAACACATGTTGTTTCTAAATAAATCAGTGTGTTTGAATTATTCACTCAACCGATTCGTTAATTGATTCACTCATAAAGACAGTCCATTGTTTCATTCCTGAATGAATCAATGTTTTTTAATGAATCTTCTGAATGAATGATTCAATGACTGCCATTGACATAAAGATGAGCCACAAAAAATTCACACCACTAATGCACAGACATGTTGTTTCATGTGTTTTTATCATCAAGTAACTATCATGTTCATATAGCATTGTATTTATGTGGTAAAAAAAAAAAACTATGGTACTATGGTTCACGATTTGAGGAATCATGTTTGAAACACAAATGCTGCAGTGTGACACTTTAATAATTAGTGTTAGTAATATAAACAAACTCTAACACTATGTATGAGAAACAGAAACAGCGTTTCTTGTGACACATTGTTAGAGTGTTTGACTCTTGTATTTTTACCATCCTAACATGAAAACACGCAGAGGAAACAGGGAATTGGAGCGAATAGCTTCTGTCAGGCCGCCATCTTCAAGACTCACACACACACGTTCTGCAACACTCCTGCTTGTTTGCTGGATTTATGATGAGCCTTTAGATCGGAGAGACGTTATTTCCTGACAGATCTGTGTTGGACTGGATGGTTCTCTGGCTTTTCTGACAGGAGATGATGTATGCTGGCTGCAGGAACTGGGCCGCTCTTTCCTTTAATTGGGTCTCGTACCGAAATGCACCCGTGCTGCAGAATTCAGACGGGTCAGATGAGGAAGACGGCCAGCATCGTTTGCTAAAAGTGGAATATGCACCGTCAGGGAGGTTCTGAAAAGAACATGATTTGTAATGATAATTTTAGAAAGAACATGTCAGAATAAACTCTTTTTAGAGATGGAGAAATGATTATGAACAGGTGCAGTTATTACACACAGCATGCATACTTTCAGCTCTTGCTTAATTGTTCACAGTGATTCTCAAACTCAGTTAAAGACCCTGTGAAATCAGAATTTGACTTCTGTGCCTCGCATGACATCTATTCTACACTGCTGTACAAAAGTTTGAGGTCTGTACGATTTTTTCATGTTGTTGAAATAGTCTCTAATGCTGCATTTATGTGCTCAAAAATACAGTAAAAACAGTGCAATATTATTACAGTTTATAATAATTGTTTTCTGTTTGAATATATTTTAACGTATAATTTATTCCTGTGATCAAAGCTGTATTTTCAGCATCATTACTCCAGTCTTCAGTGTCACATGATCCTTCAGAAATCAGGATAATATGATGATTTGAAGCTCAAGAAACATTTATGATTATTGTCAATGTTGAAAACAGTTGTGCTGCTTCATATTTGTGTGAAAACTGATTCATTTTGTTTCAGGATTCTTTGATAAACAGACATTTCAAAAGATCAGCATTGAAATAGAATTATATTAAATGCAATTTAATCAATTTACTGCATCCTTGCTGAATAAAATTAATTTCTTTAAAAAAAAATTATGTTTGAACAGTAGTGATTATGCCAATGCACTTCTAAAATCTGAATACATTCGCTTTTAACACACTTTAAATGAAGTATGCATAAAGTGCCAAGCAAGTAAATCATGATTCGTGGCTGTGATCTAACTATACACTGGCTATTAAACATGGGAAGACAAGCTCTAATATCTCCCACAAATATAAATGTCATTCCTCTGTGGAAAATAAAGATAACGATTTAGACCGAGGGAGCGAGTCTACTTCATATGTACACTTCAGGCACCTCTATATGTCCCACAATGCAATTCGATTGTGACGTAACCACAGATATCGTCTAATCACCACCACAACAAACCACTCTATGATATATTAATTATATTTTTTTATTTATTTAAAACAACCCAAACACACCTATACATTTGGATGCTGCATTAAACAAATTATTAAAGGTTAAAAAAGTCAATAATAAATCAAGTCCAGCTTATTTAAAGTGAAGTCCCAGTTCAGCTCATTACAGTTTTCACCAGTAGTGGGCACTCGTGCAACGTAAGCAATGACGTACATCCGAGTGAACGAGACGGAGGGAAGCTAGCGAGTGAAGGGCATGACAATTTTAGACTGGAACGCAGCCCTAGTGTATATATATCTATGAATAGTTGTTTGTTTTTTGGACACCTGAAAGCAATTAACAATGAACCAATGAGAACGTGACGCATGAAATGAGGGAACCAATCAGAACGTGACATGAACAGGGGAAGATCATGGCAAGATCACATGACTGGATAAGGGAATCACATGATAAACCAGGAAACCATGACTATGAAAATTACAAGATAAAAGACATAAACCTCAAAACCAAACAAATCCTCAAAGTAAGCATTTTAAAAATAATTATTCTAGTAAACAACATTGTTATTTTAGTGTCAGTGATATAGCCTATACTATACTATTATAGTTTTAATATTTTTTTTCTTTTTTTTTCACTGTAAATTTAACGTTTTATCAACTCTGTTGTGTTATTTTTATTCATTTTTTATTTATTTATTTTTATAAATTTTTGAGAATATTGAGAAATGGCAACTAGTTGAAATATAAAAAGTTTTAATTTAGTTTCTTTATTTACGAGAGCTACTGTAGTTTTAGTGTGATTTTAGAATAATCCTGGTAGTCAGAAAGAAAGATAGAAAGAAGCAGTGATTCGAGCAATGATTTGATAAAGTGGTATAGAGAGACACAGCTCCATTCTTCCCGAGTCCTTCCCAGGTGTATTACAGGTTTCCCACAGGATCAGGCGGCCCGGTGTCATCCTTCAAAGGAGGATCCAGGAGCTTCATCAGAGCAGCGAAAGGCCAGGTTATCCGGAGATTAAAGCCGACCCGTAACCGAGAGTGTCACTCAAACCTCGGCGCTTTCATCATCCTGTCATTAGTGGATGAGATTGACAGCGTAAAAACACACGAGCTTAATCAAGAGATCGTCCCGGCGCGACCCGTCACGTTTCCCAGATCCACGCACACTCTGTCAATACACACAAAGGCTTTTGTCATTCCTTGACCGTATCTTCAAATCAGATTCGCCGCACACGTTTCCTTTGATTCCCACTCACTGGACAAAGCACTGAGAGCGTCTGTTTTACTCTGTGACAAAAGGAGAGTCGTCTCATTTGATGTGGCTTTTGTCCTGTCAGACGCAGCATTGATTCTTTTTCTCAGTCTGACTTAGACTTTGTCACAGTCAGGGTTTCAGATTCACACAGGTCTTCAAGAGCTCGCCAAAGTCTCACGATTGAATCCGATCCGCTCTGGCTGTGTGATATTGATATGTGTGCGATGATTTTGTGATAACGCGACATTTCAGTAGCAACCTTCAGTGAATCGATTTCAAACTTGATTTTTATTAATGCAACTATTTGTTTTGAGTGTAAAAAAAAAACATTTTTATTTTATTTTAATATCTGTAGTAAAGATAATGAAAATAGCCTTTGTAGACAGGCTAATTGTACTCTATTTGTAAATATTCACATTAAAGGTACAATATGCAAAATTTTTGCATTAAAATATCCCAAAATCACAAGGCCAGTGTTATATATTTTGTTAAGTTGATAACTTACAATATTCCAAATGTGTCCAACTATTTTTAAATCGTGAGAAAATTGCGATTTTAACCAAGGAACCGGCCGTGTGAGCAGGGGGGAGCTGGGAGTCGCCAGTCAATGACATCATATCCGCGTTAGCCTCGGTTTCCGCCGTTTATGGTTTCCGCTCGTACTGCCATGGTAACCACGGCGACAGTCGTGGACAATTGTGTTATGCCTAGCAGGACGCTCACGTTGTTGTTGTTTTGGTCAAACGTTATGGACCATGCCAAGCAGATTTTGAGTCAAAAAGAGGACTAAAACGAGATCAACATCTTTCGAGATGCAGAGAGCTAGCGTCCGCGACTAACTTGGACTTGACAGAGCTTCACGAGTCACGACTCTACAGCGACACCACTCTTGCACATACTTTATTAGACAGGTGAGCAAATGTGCATAAAACAAATCAATGTTATATAGCTCAACATGATGAAATGTTAGAATATTCTAATGTTGATCTATAACGTTACTGCTAGTTTCATATAGCAAACGAACTAACACATAGAATAACATCATAATGCTGTTTAGTATAGTGTAACAGTTAACGTTAGACCAAGTGGAACAGCACTGCGATCCCTCACAAGTTTAATCCGTCAAATAAACTGACCTTTGAGTAGTAATCCAGCACTTGCGTGTATTAGGTAGATTGAAATGTCCTCATTCCTTTATATCCGCGGGACTCGCGTGTGATATCTGTCTCTTATTAACAATCGCTCCTGCTTCATACCACTGTAATATTAAAAAACATGAATGTTTTCACTCATCCATGAACATTATTAGATCCATCAGCTTGACAGCAAGCCCCATCATTCAGCTCGTCACTGCGTCATAAACACACGCCTTTGTTATTGTAAGAGGTTAGCGACCCCTAGCGGTGAAAAAATTGCATATTGTACCTTTAACAGATCACTCTAAATTATTATGTGGACTCATGCATTTTCTGTAAAGACGCTTTGAAACGATGTATATTGTGAAAACCGCTACACAAATAAATGTGAATTGAGAACATGGTTTAGTATAAATGTGTAGGTAAATTTAGAAATTAATGCTAAATTGATGCATTGTTTTATTAGTCGAAACAGCTTCGATAAATCTATTGCATTACTGGATCAGCACCACAGAGATTAATGGCTCTGATAAACTTATTTTATTCTTCTTCCTCCCTATTGTGTTGCTGTTTTCTTTCCCTCCATCCCTTTTCCCATCAAATATTTGTTCTCTCCTCTGTAACGCATTAAATGAGGTTGCCAGACCTTCAATCTCATTAGGAGGGAAGCACAACTTTGATTTTCTTTATTAGGAAGCGTTATCGTGTTTGAGGCAGGCTGGCAGAGTGACTTAAAGTGAGGACTCATTAAAAAATTCAATTAAGCTCTCTCTCCTCCGTCCGCGTAGCTCTTGTATAATGGCATTAGTTCTCATCAGCGAAGGTTGCCAGGTTGACACATGCATAATTCAGAAATCCACTGCGTCAAAACTGTGAGGAAAAATAGTTTTTTTTATTCCTGATAGCAAATGGAATTGGATATCACACTGAAAATAGCATCAAACTCGTCAAACTTTGCAACCGGCTCCGCCACTGCCAGAACACACATCCAAACACATAACGGAGCCGATGATTCTGGCATAACTTCACAAGGGTTCAATTAAGAAGCTAACTTACTTTACACTAAGTTTTTTTAAACGATGTTCCAGGTTCAATATAAGTTAAACTCCATTCATTTATTCTACTTGAGCACATTTGACTGATCTTGAGATCAGTTCTTCACATGCTGTTTGTTTAGCGTGCTTAAATGCATTAGAATATGAAAACTTTTTTACAGAATGGAATAACAAATTGAAAAAGTAATTGTGAATTTTTTTTAATACTATTTAGAATTCTTTTTCTCAGAATTTTGAGTTTACATTTTAGAATTCTGGCGTTTTTTTGGGAATTTGAAATTTATATCTCACAATTCTGGCTTTTTTCTCAGAATTTGGAGTTTATATCTCACAATTCTGTTTTTTTTTTTAAAAAATTTGAGTTTATATCTCACAATTCTGGCTTTTTTCTCAGAATTTGGAGTTTATATCTCACAATTCTGGCTTTTTTCTCAGAATTTGGAGTTTATATCTCACAATTCTGGCTTTTTTCTCGGAATTTGGAGTTTATATCTCACAATTCTGGCTTTTTTCTTGAAATTTGGAGTTTACATCTCACAATTCTGACTTTTTTTGCAATGGAATAAAAAAGGGAATTGCGACTTTGCCTTTTTGTAATAAATCACAATTCAGATTTTTTTAGAATTACTTCTCAGAATTACGAAGTAAAGGGTATTTTTTTATTCAGTGGCAGAAATAATCTTCCGTATGAGAGAGACTATGATCTTCAGACTCCAGAACAGTGTTTCCATCAGAGAACAGAGAACAGCGCCTGTGTCTGAAGGGTTTCTCTCTCTGCTGAGATTGACAGCTGCAGTGTGTGTGTGTGTGTGTGTGTGTGTGTGTGTCTGTGTCTGTGTGTGTGTGTGACTGTGTCTGTGTCTGTGTCTGTTTGTGTGTGTGTGTGTGTGTGTGTGTGTGTGTGTGTGTGTGTCTCTCCTTGCTAAACTTCTGCATTAATGGTGTGAATCTAGCTAAACGCATTGATGATACTAACTGAATTACATTAGTGTGACAGTAGTTGTTGCATTGTTTATGTGTTACGCTTTCCCTCTCTCTCTCTCTCTCTCTCTCTCTCTCTCTCGCTCATATATATCACTGTGGAGTCTGATTCATTTCAGATCATTGGCGCATTTGAATGGTTTATTTAATGAACCAGATACTAAAAACAAACAAACAAATGTGATTCATTTGAGTCTTTATGCCTATTTTGTAGTCACAACCTGCTGTTCATCTCTATTTTAGTTTACAAAACTGTACATTGTACAAAACTGATTTTTGTTTGTCAAAATACAAGCTAATCATGATATAATTTAGCTAAATCACAGTTTGTTGTTAAGATTTTCTTTTAAAAGCATCAAATTAATAAAACGTGACAGAATAAATGCTAACTTTTTGAACATTCATTTTTTATTAATGTTAATGTTTATTCATTAATTTGTTGCTCAATGTTTCTTGAGCAACAAATCAGCATTTTAGAATGATTTCTGAAGGATCATGTGACACTGAAGACTGGAGTAATGATGCTGAAAATCAAATAAAATTACATTTTATAATATATTTACATAGAAAACAGTTATTTTAATTTAAAATAATATTTGACATTTTTACTGATTTTACTGTATTTTATATATATATTAGAGAGAGAGAGAGATTTACAGCTGCAGCACATTGACTTATGCTCAAGGACTCAAAATAATCAATTTTTCAAACTTTTTCCTTCAAGATTTCTCGACAGAAAGAGGAAGTGCATTTGAGAGTTTGATTATTGCTTCAGCGTAAGCCTAGAATATGTTCATATTTATCAACACAAGGTTAAAGTTTAATCAAGCCATTAACGGAAATCCTCAAGGGGTCAAACATTCCCCGAAACCATCTTTATTACTCACTGACCCACAAAACCTGTTAGGAACTATCAGCAGCAAACACTCTCCACCCTGCGAAGCCTCGAGCAATACCAAAAAAATATATATATAAACAGCTCGAACCGTCTCTGTGACCCGACTCGCTCGCTCAAATTAAACACCCGGCCGTCGAGAGACTCGCTGCTTCCGTTTCCTTTTCTCACAAACATAAAAAGGAGATGTTACAGAGGTTAAACTCTCATAAAAAGCTTTGCTTTTCTCCAAGTGATGCAACATGCTGTAAACTCTTGGCTTTGAGGGTCTTTGGTTTTCTGGCACTTTTATAATGCACTCGAGAGCTGGAGCGACGGGAGGACGGGCTCCTCGGTCCCGGGACTTCACAGCGAGCTCCAGGAGGAATTAGTTATATGCAAATGTTCCCTCAATAAAAAGGAAACCACTGAGCAGGCAAATCTACAGTCTATAAAGAGCAC
>JAULUF010000078.1:2087500-2112500 GCA_031834385.1 Semotilus atromaculatus | reverse complement strand
CGCTTCAGGTGTGAATGAGGCTCTTTGTGAGTCACTGTGTTTGAGATCAGAACATCCTGATGAGGCTGGATCTTATTAAAGCGCTGATGATTCATGCACTTTGACATTTATCATCCTTCGTGAGAATTCTGGGTGATATTAATGCATTACCTGAGTCGTGCGACTCGGCCTGCCCTGCCACTGATATATTAACACAGGACAGAGAACGTTTGGCCAATGCATTGCAAACTTAATGTGCCCCTATTATGCTTTTTCGATTATATAACTTTAAATGTAGTGTTATATATAAATAATGATCCTTTTTTGCACTACAATGGGATTTTAGTGTACTATGGTAATAGTATGTTTTACTTTGAGTAATTGTCATTGTTCTCAAAGGTGAATATCATTAGACACTTATTTGTGAATTACAGTTTAAATAAACTTTGATTTATTAAAAAAAAGGCACTACAACAAATACTAGCATGATGTCTAAATACACAGCAATACAGATTACAATAATCATGAAAATAATGTTAAAAAGCAAAAAAAAAATCTTTAATGGGCTTAATTTTTTCATGCAAAAAAAATGTGCCTGAGATGGTTTGTGTCTCAGCGCTGTGCATTATAGGTCAGGGGGCATAATGTGTGGTTGACAGCTGGACTGTGTAAATAGACTATTGAAGGTGGTCTGAATCATTTATCTGTTTTTGCAGCATGATAAAGCATCAGCTTGCTCTCGGATCCGTCTCTATGGGAATGTACTTGGGCTCTGGTATCAACCCTCCTGTCACAGGCTCTATTTAAAGACATCCTTCACTCCTGGGTTCAGACCACATTCAATTGAGAATCAATCAACGCTAATTTAACAATTAGTCCCATTATTCTCTATAAATAAACACGACGCTGGCTTCCCCTCATCTTCAGTCAGATCAGCGTTCATATAATGCAATCTGTGGCTGGTTGCAAAAAATGCTTAGACTAGTCTTAGTAAGTCATCTCATTTTCTTCCTGAAAACTGGTCATAACCTATTTCAATAATTTACATCATTTTAATCCGAAAAGTAGGTCTTAACTTACAGTGCCTGTGTTTATGCAACTGGCCTCAGATCTGCTGCAGGTTTAACTCTCACACAATGAAAATCACAGCCATCTGATTAAAAATTAAGCCTATGTTTAGATCCATTAAGATTTTTTTTAGCACACTAAATACTTAAATACATACAGTACATAAAATACTTGAATAAAGGGTCAAGGTGCCCTATCATACACCCGGTGCAATGCGGCTCCATGCGCAACGCAACTGTGTTTTGCTAGTTTCAGCCCGACGCAGTTATCATTTTCACGTCCTGCGCCGCGTTGTTTAAATAGCAAATGCATTTGATCCCATATGTGCTGCTGGTCTGAAAACCAGGTGTGTGTTCAGGCGTATTGTTGGCACGTTGCTATTTTGGGGAAACTGAAATAGACTGAGCCATTGACCTACAAAAACCTGGTCTAAAGTCAATGGCGCAATATTTATTCTGTTATATAATTATTAGCATTAGTAATATGTGCATATAGGCGGGTCCACAACACGCATACACTCTGCTTATTTCACACACACAATCTTCTTATTAGGGATAGCAGCAGCACTCAAACTATAGCCAAATATTAAAAATAAAAGAATTTCAATGTAAAAGATTAATATTATGTACATAAAGATATGCTGGAATCCGGCTTGTCCAGTAGATGGTCTCGCTTCAACCTCGCGCACGAGCAGATCCACTTTATTCGCTTGTTCAGTTTTTCCGCTTGAAAATTCCCTTGTGTAATAAATCCGCCATGGCGCGAGTACATCTGGTGTTTAAAGGGAATGGGAGATGAGACTTGTTTTTTTGCACGTTACGCCCAAAACACACCCATTACTCATTTAGAGAATAGAGACAACCCTTTTAGACCATGCGCCGGGAGCGCCGACCATTTTTTCCATCGGCAAACTAAAACTAAAACTTCGGACGCCCTAAGAGCACTTTAGACCATGAGCTTAGACAGTTAAAATATGGCCCAAGATGGCCCCATTTTCCTAGGCTGCACATCACCTTTGCCCACTATATATTTCAGTCATGTGTTGCAGAATTTTGGACCAATGAAATGCTAGGTGGGCGTGGCTATACAGCACAATGCCAAATACACAGAAACCAAGCCATGCACAAAATGTCCCACCGTGGTCATGGCTGGTGGTTTGGACAAAAGCTCAGATTTAATTGTTAATTGTCCTAGTTAGGACAGCGATGAGGATTATTATCTGTCTTGTTGCAGCGAGTCATTTATAAAAGCTTATATAATCTTTGAGCTACATTCATGTTTAATGAAAGCCGCTTCCTCTGGCCTTGTAATGAGTTTAAAGGAATAAATGAGAAATTGGTTTAACAGGGTCTTTCAGGTCACGTAAATGTGTGCGTCTCCGCAGATCAGATCCATCTGAAACATTCAAGGAAAGGTTTTCAAGGCCGGCTCCATTAGTCTTGCTAAAAGCACGGTGTGTGGTGGAGACAGGCTCTCTCTCCGTGACAAACGGCATGTGTGTGTGAGTGTGTTGGATCCCCAAGGCTGCTGGGGTTTGAGCGTGTGCTAGTGGAGGTATCTGTCATCTCCTGGAAAACATGTCAGTCACAGCGCAGACAGATGTCACCGCGTTCACAGCGTCGAGATCACATCAAACCAGGACATCTCATCACAAAAGCCAGAAATAGGTTATCTGAGCTCGAGAGAAGTTTACTCCCCGCTGAGGATGAACAAGGACAAGGAACGTGCTGGAATTGATACACAACATGTCACCAACTTTCTAAACTATTGGTTTAGTTTGTGTGAGGAGCATTTGGGAAGATACTTTAACTTTAGCTTGCTAAGATGCAACAAGTGGCTGTGTGTTTAATTATAGAGCTATCAGGTTATTTATGATCTATGCAAAATCAGAGTAATTAATGTATCTGTTAATGTATGTTGATTATGGCGATAGCTTCAAACACAGAAATAACCATGTAGATTGTTTTACAGAGATCAATATATAATTTAAGAGATTGTTTTGGCTTTATAGCGGTTCTTCAATAATGTTATTTCCAGCTAAAGTTTATATTGATTCACTTCCGTCCGGCGAAATGATCATTAGTTATTAAATTAGGGTCCGCTAAGACGACGCCGTTCTCTATAAACAGACTTTAAACTGAACCTGTGATAAACGCTGACGGCGTTCACATGCGCATTAAGAACTGATTCTATAGTTATGTGCGTTTGAATATATGTGCGCAGGTTTGTAATTCCCAACAAACCATGCCTGAACAAACTACTTGTCTTACCTAAGAATTTGATACAGAATTTTATTTGATTTTATCACTTCGGGGTGGGTACGCGAACCGAATTTCCCACAACGCTTTATCTGTCGAGTGGGAAAGGGATCCTCCATAGCGCATTTAATTTATCACTATTTATCAATATGCTAAAAATAGTTTTTACGTGTATATGATACGTACTTTATGGCGTGTAATATGCACACACTCCACACCCTAATCCTACCCAAGGGTTTACATTTACGTAGCATATGCATTATGCACGCAAAAAATTTAAAAAAATTACATTTGTGGTAATAGATATGCACTTTTATGAGATCGTGTTGGAAAAACAGTGAAATATTGTTACAATTTAATATAGCAGTTTTCTATGTGACTATATACTAAATCATTATACATTATATTGATATAATACTATTATAATTATAATACTATACCATATTATTTATCATTATACAGCATCATTAATCCAGTCTTCAGTGTCACATGATCCTTCAGAAATCATTGTAATATCATGATTTGCTGTCATTTATGAAGAAACATTTGTGATTATTATCAATATTGAAAACAGTTGAACCGTGATACATTTTTATTTTTCAGGATTCTTTGATGAATATAAAGTTCAAAAGAAGAGCATTTGAAATAGAATCTTTTTTAACATCATTATTGTCTGTATAGCCTACATTATTTTTTAATAAAATGCTTTTATTAAATGTTTTATTTAACAAGAATAATATCTGCCAGTGGAGTTAGAAAAATAAAGTTAAATCTTTTTTTTTTTTCTGACTCCATTGCCAGATTTTTTTTCTTGTTTTAAGCAACAACAAAAAATCACTTAATTTTGTAAAATTTTTCAGAAAACAAGACTTATTATCTTCAGTCATTTTGCTTCTCAAGTGTGCCTGTCTTGATTTAAGAATGCTTCGATAGATTTTCAACAGGAAGAGCATCATTGTTTGCCGTAGCTCACAGAAACTCATCTGACACTAAAACAGTTGTCCTGAGATCTCACGCCCGCCAGGCTCTGTAAACCACACACACTCTTCACCTGTCACTCACAGCGTTCAGGTGTGCTGACTTCAGGTTGGCCGACATGGGGCGCAACAATAGCATCTGCACTTGTCCTGTCACATGCAAAGAGAAACTAAATTGCCTTTTAAGAGAGAGCATGATGTGGTGACAGCAGAAATTAGCAGCAGAATGTCTCTCTCAGCGAGTCAGAAGAAGCTCAGCTTTCTCCCACTGGACTTGCGTGACTGAAACACCTCCTCTCTTCTTCTGGAAACACACTGAAGGGATTTTGCGTTGTATTTTGAGTGCTGTCCGTTGTAAGTTTTCGCCACATGCTTTCTGACATAAATTCTGGACATAAGGTGCATTCCTGACACGTTTAGTGCCATTTTAGGATTATAATGCTGCACTGAATGTCACTTTTGCCATTATTGCTCACTAGGCAATAGCGATATTTCGGGAAATGTCACGGGTTATGTCGGACCGCTGACGAGGGGTTAATAAGACCACACTGACAGCCGGTGAAGATATTCATGACGTGCCATGAATGAAATCCTGCCGGAGATTATTTTTAACATTTAGAGAATGTCACTGTGTAATTGTGGGAATTTCTGCAAGTTCCTGCATTTTTCCTGGAGTTTTAGCAAGTTGCAAGTTTTACACCAGAAAAATAACATGATCACAACAGTTGTTGAAAAGCGATGTTCATAGTGTGCCAACAGAACGGCTGCCAAACACCACAATTCATTAGCGTCCTACATTACACACTGTAAACCTGCCAAACAACACACACACACACATGTGTGCTTATTATGTCAGTCCTGCACACTGTTATTGTTAACTAAAACTATTAAAAGTTGTTTTCATTAACTGATATAAAGCAAACTAGAAAATTTGAAATTTTGACTTGGCAACTAAATGAAATCAGTTGAAATTATAAATGACTGAAACTGAAATAAAACATTATGATTATTTCCAATAGTATTATTTATAAATGCATATAAATATTTCTATATATATAAACACACACACATACATAACACATTATGAAACACATTACAATTACTTAAAATTAACTGAAAACATAAAAATAAAAGTAGCCTATATATATATATATATATATATACTAAAATTGTTATTAAATACTATACTAGTACATAAATAATACTAAAATACCACTGGCCCTGATACACAATCTAAGATAAGGTTTTTCTTTTAACACTGCCATTAGGAAACATAATTTCATGAATCCTGCTCAAATAACATAAAGATTCAGCAGCATACAGTAGTTTTATTGGAAATGATGCTGGTTGCTTATTTTGATGGTGTCATTATGATCAGCTCTCCTAAACCCAGTGAAATGCTGTGTTTTTGGATAAAAGTGTCTGTAGAATGACTACTCGCGTTTGTAAAGCCCGTTCTCACAGTGATTAATTTGGACAGACAGCAAAACTTGTTCTGCAAACGCCAAACCGGCGAAATGAAGCCACAAAGTGCCTTTTGCTACAAGCGTTTTTGAGACTTTAATTATACGTTTGGTGAGTGTGTGTCTCAGACAGACAGATGTTGCCGTTTTATCATTGTGTCGTGACGGCTGAAGGTCGGTCCGAGAGAGGGAAGGATCACTCCACATTTTTCTGATTATTAAAAGGTGCTGAGATGGAGACAGGCTGTCTTCGGGGAGAAAACTATATTAGATTCAATCCATCTCAATTTGAATGAGAATTTGGCTCATTTGTGCTCAATGGAAATCTGATATGTTCTGGAAACCCTGCCTGTGGCTTTTAGGAGCGACACCATTAAGAGTCATTCAAACCCGATCCGAAGAATATTTTAATTCAGTTTTCCTTTGCATTCACATCAGATCTCTTACAGAACATGTAAAAATCCCCTCGGGGACCCCTGATAAACGGATACTCCATCTGTCATTATTCATTGGCATCTTCACGCTGGATAAGAGCTGAATAAAGTGTGTTATGTTCTGATTATCTGTAGGTTTCAGTGTTTTCTCTGCAGAGGCGTGAGCCGCCTCATAACAGCAGAATAATGTAATTAATGTAGACGTGAAGCTCATTAAACATGACTCCATTGTCCCAGCGCTGCTATAGAAGTCTTTACGCCGTCGAAAGGTTAAGAGCGACAGCAATATGAGCCAGACTGTAATTTACTGCACACTAATAGAGAACGTGAATGTTTTTCTCTAGTGACCGACCGTAAATCTGTATTTACTGAGGGAGTAAATGGAACAAACCTCAGCTGATTGGTATTGATTGATTTTTTTCTGTTCTGCAGAAGTTGATTCATCAGACTGAGATTGAAGGCCAGTGCTGGAGATCACTCGGATCAGTGTGTGTGCTTAATGTGTTATGGGGGGTCAGCGGGTGCATTATGGGTAATTAAAAGAGCGAGCTTTAAACAAACTGAACATAGAAGAGTATAAAATATTGCTGAATGTGTTCTGAGGGATTGTAAGAATGTTATTATCAGAAACGTTGCCTTGGGAACAAACTGGAATAAGTTTAAATTGGTTTGTGCAAGAGTCTCTTCTGTATTTGTTTGTTCCAAAATACAGTTAAAATTGTGAAATATTTTTAGAATTTAAAACGGCTGTTTTCTATGTGAATATATGTTCAAATATAATTTATTCCTGTGATCAAAGCTGCCATTCAAAAGTCTGGGGTCAGTAAGAAATATTTTTTGGGGGGAATTTACTTTACTTTTATTAGTGCATCAAGGATGCATTAAATTGATCAAAAGTGACAGTAAATACATCTATAATGTTACAAAATATTTTATTTATAGGCCTATATATATATATATAAACAAATATATATATATATATATAAATGTTAGATGTGACTTTGACAGCACTCATGCTTTTACAAAGTCCAATTTTTTTTTCTGAAACCAATTAATTCTGTTGTCTTCATAAAATTGTCCATAATATTTGTCTCACAATATAAATATGCAGCTGCCTCTATATTTTAAGGTGGCCAATATCGCGCTTATGAAATGAATAGCATTTGGATGAATTGCTAAATAGCGTCACATAGGAAAAATTGTCCACATTCCTTCATTCAACTCTTGGGCCGAAGGACACTCAGGACCCACAGCTGGTGCCAGATGTTATCTACGGAAAGTGATATGGATTGAAGTTTCAGGGTGGCAGAACCCTTGGGCCGCGTGTTTATCACAGCACTGCCAAAGTGAGTGACGTCTCTCTCGTCGAGTGTGAGGACGCTGTGATGGTTATCAGTGAGGGGTTTTAAAGAGACACACAGATACGGCTCCTCGTGAGGGATCCATTACCCGTGGCTCGTAATCCAAACCTCAGCGTACGCTAAATAAAGCCCTTCAGATCACGACGCTAACCCGTCACCTACAGGAGAAGAGATTACACTGTAAAAAAACTTAACTCATTATTTTGAGTTATGTTTTTGCATGGGTTTTTTTTTGTTTAACAAACTTATTTCGATAAGTTGAGGACAAGAAAACTTAAAATTTATTGTTGTCTGGACAATCTAGTTTAAAAAATAAGTTGAAATAACTAAATTGCTAAAATATTTTTTACAGTGTAGAGCTGTTATTGTGTCTTAACTGTTTAATAACTTCAGCTAATCTGTCACAGTTAAAGCAATCACATCGATAAACTCGATTTTTTACTTTTTTGAACGTGTGTACCCAACCCGATCTCACTAAATGCGTCTTTATTGCACGCATGTGTATTGTCGTGTAATTTATACACTAAATTGAGTTTTTACGTGCATATAGGATACGCATTGGTTGGTTAGGGTAGGTTTAGGTGTGTGTGGGGTGCGTGTGTATTATACGCTTGGGTAGGATTAGTGGTGTGGGGTGCGTGTGTATTACACGCAAATGAACTGCGTATCAAATGCACGCAAAAAACTGCGTCTCATATGCACGTAAAAACTCATTTTCGCGTATCAATTACACGACAATACACCATGCGTGTCATAGAGACGCATTTACGTGAGAACAGGCTGGTGTACCGGTTGTGCTTGCAAAACTCACTAGCATGATGCTAAGATGTTGATCATTTCCTGAGCATCAAATCATCATATTATCCTGATTTCTGAAGGATCATGTGACACTGAAGACTGGAGTAATGATGATGAACATTCAGATTTGATCACAGGAATAAATTACACTTTACTGTATATATTCACATAGAAAACAGCTATTTTAATTTGTAATAATATTTCATTTTTGATCAAATAAATGCAGCTTTTCTGAGCAGAAGAGACTTCTTTCAAATCTTCATAACACTTCACACTAAGGTTTCATTAGATAACATGAACAAAAATGAACAATCTTAGTTCAATCTAATTTGAACATTTACACTCTAAAGAATGCTGGGTTGTTTTAACCCAATTTTGGGCCAAATATGGATAAACCCAAATGTTGGGTTAAAATTGTAATAAAAAAAACTTAACCCAATGGCTGGGATTGTCCATATTTGACCCAAATTTGGGTTGAAACAACCCAGCATTTGTTAGAGTGTACAAATACACAATTCACATCAAAAGTTGTATTTATTAATATAGTATAATGGACCTGAGCAAACATGAACTAACATTTGATAACGAAGATAAATAGATACTTTTAAAAAATATATTGCTCATTGTGCTAATTAAAGTGTTACTGATATCTTTACTGGAAAACAAGATAATGAATGAATGAATGAATGAATGAATGAATGAATGAATGAATGAATGAATGAATGAATGAATGAAGGAACGAACTAACGAACGAACGAACGAACGAATGAATGAAACATTTGAATGAATGAGGCATTTATATAAAAAAACAAGAGCAAAGTTTTTGTTCATTGTGCTACTTAAAGTGTTACTGATATCTTTACTGGAAAACAAGAGCAAAGTATTGATTGAGAAAGTGACTTGATCAGTGTGTGGCGTGTCACGTTGTGTGTGTGTGAAGTGAGTCTGATCACTCAATGAGCCAAACTGACGTAGAAACCGTGTGTGTGGAGCGCCGAGACCAGATGCCAGTCCTGATCCCTGACTCTTCCTCTCTAACACCCTGGCCATCTGCTCCACAACAGTCAATATTTATCCAACTGGGATAGACAGACAGAACTTTGCACGCTGGATGCTTAAATTAAGACTATTTTTGCCTTTGTTTACGGGGAATGAAGACGTAATGCAAACGAGCTGTCTGCATAGTGGAGCAAAATCGTCTCCTGGGAAAACACTCCTCAACACTCCCAATCCTAATGCAGGGAAAGGCGTCTTAGCACAAGATCTCCCCGAGTTTGTGCAGCTAAATTGGTCGTTAGGCTCATGCTGAATGACTCATCGTGTGAATCGAGAGCTTAGAGAAACACACATGCCGTCCAGCTCTGGAGGACTGAAGGAAATGGATATTTTTAACAGACCAGCTCGATCATTCTGCCATGTGACTCAACTTTTGTCAGCTTCACATTTACTTTAGATTTCCAACTGGATTGTTCTTCCAAAAATAGCAAATCTCCAGTCTGACAGCGTGGTCTATATTAAGCTGAAGTGTGTCATGTTTGTGCCACGGAAAAGCTCAAATAATGGTTTCCTTGAACACTCAAAATTTTACATCAACAAAATTACACATTTGTGACCCTGGAGCACAAAACCAGTCACATGGGTCAATTTTTTTAAACTGAGCTTTATACATCATCTGAAAGCTGAATAAATACGCTTTCCATTGATGTGTGGTTTGTTAGGACAGGACAATATTTGGCTGAGATACGACTATTTGAAAATCTGACTGTGCAAAAAAAAAAAAAACATTGAGAAAATCTCCTTTAAAGTTGTTCATTTATGTTCGTGATTTTGAGGCATTCACTCACAACAATAAATGTGTTGTATATTCACGGTAGGAAATTTACTAAATATCTTCATGGAACATGATCTTTACTTAATATTCTAATGATTTGGGGCATAAATAAAAAATCTATTATGACTCGTATTGTCGGCTAATAAATTACACTTTACTGTATATTCACATAGAAAACAGCTATTTTCATTTGTAATAATGTTTCATAATTTTTACTGTATTTTTTATCAAATAAATGCAGCTTTTCTGAGCAGAAGAGACTTCTTTCAAAACTTCATAACACTTCACACTAAGGTTTCATTAGATAACATGAACAAAAAATAGATAAAAAATCTATTATTTTGACTCATACACTATTGCCACAAATAAACCCGTGCGACTTATGACTGTTTTTGTGATCCAGGGTCACATTTTAGTTTTACGGCAATATTTCACTACTTGGATGGCTTATACAGTATTGTTAGCATCTTTACTAAAGTTTTCACTTTGTTTGCACACAATGTATCAATCTAAAAACAAACATTTCAAAGAAAATATGATTGGTGATCATATAAATCTCAGGTGTTACTATCCAATCACTAAATATTTAGGTCTACTTTCAAGATTTATGTATTTGAATTGGATATAAAAATTCCATACATTTGGATTACATAATTGTAACTGTGATGGATATTCGACATGCTTCCATAAACTGGCAAGAAACAAGTACATTTGTTTTATGTATGACTGGGGAATTTAAAGATAAAAGTCATAACATCTTATGCAGTGTTGCTTCTCAAGTGAATTAATTTTGTTTCAAGGATTTTATGATATATTCAGAGAAACTCAGGACTAGTTTACTGCAAACAATCAACCAGACTATTTACATGTTGAGCAAGCGATCTCATTGGCTGCAGGATCAGCAGAAGCCAATCAGCTTGTGCCATGCGGTGATGATGTGATTGCTTGTAGATTGCATGTAAAGGACCAACAGCCTGTGTCTTCTAGAGTTTCATGACTGAAATATATATATATATATATATATATATATATATATATATATGCTACATCTTTTGCTTGTGAGGAGAATTGCAGCACTCTGTATATCTGGGCCACACGTCCCTGTGGAAAACCAAAGGCAAAATGGAAATAAAATGCCTCTTTTTAGACATCCTCATCGGTGTTGAGGACCCTTCAAGGGAAAACATACGAAACATTCATTTAAATCTCAGAAATTTACATGAGCGTTTCTTGTGGCAAGAACAAGAACATTTGAAAAAATTTGGTGAAGGAAAAAAAAGAGTTTCACTCAGAAATTGCTATAAAATTTCACAAATGATAATGAAGAAACAGAAAGTAACACACTGAATTAAGAAAGACTGAAATGATATAAAAATAGTAAACAAATCAACCAATAACTACTTGACAAGCAAAACATCTATGAAATATTGATTTGATAAAAATTTTATATCATCAATACACAACTACTTTTGAATGGCCATCAATGGAGAAAGAAAAATCTCTCAAACATCTTAAATGGATGTTTATCTATTCATTGCCATCATTTACTCACGCTCATGACGGTCCCAACACGTATGACCTTATTTATTCTGTGAAAAACAAAAGAGGATGTTGATGTTTCATACAGCTTTTAGATGGATGCTGTTAAGCATTATTTGTTAAAATAACTAAAAGTACCAAAAATATTAATAGAAAAGTAGTTCATATGACTCATGCACTATATTCACATTCTTGTGAAGTCATGTGATGTGGGGAAAAAAACATCAATACAACTGAAATCTGTCATTGAATCTAGTTTTCTCTTCTGCTGCATCTCTCAAATGTCTAAATATGGCTCTGATCCTCACACTGCTGTCGTATGACTTCAGAAAAGCTGAAGTAAGAGTGTGTGTGTGTGTGTGTGTGTGTGTGATTGACTGTGATGTTCATGTTTGGACCAGAGAGTGTGTTCCTCACAGCATCAAAGCCGGTCTGTGTTTTCAAGAGGTCTTTGTTTCTACATGAGGCTAAATGATTGTGAGACCGTGAGCTCAATGGTTACACAACAAAGAAAGCTATCACATTTGCATAGTAATACAAATGTTGACACAAGAACATTGTCCTTGAGGAAACATCAGCTGCCGAGCTCAGCTTAAAGGCGATCTCTTGAAGTTTTGTGCTCGTGCTGTAGCGATAACAGAAGACACTGAAGCCCCGAACCAGAACATCATCTTCAAAGAGAAACCCATCCTCATCCTGTCTCTCAATGTCACCACAAAGGCAAATCTCACCTCGTTTTTACTCGTTCTGAGGAGACTGAGTGGCGTTTGCCTGTGTAAAACTCACTGGGAAGATGAATGTCGTGGGTTGTTTTTCACTGGTCCACGTCAAGAGTCCAGTTCAGACTGGCCAGCAAAAATCTGGGGCCGGTTGCATAAACTGCTTAGACTAGTCTTAAAAGTTAGTCATCTAATTTTTTTCTTCAAGATGGTGCTAACTTTTTACAGTCAGTTACATAAAAAGGTAGATCAGACTAATTTGAATCAGAAAAGTAAGACTGATTACCTCTTGACTAATTTCTGGTTGGCCAAATTAGTTCTTAAGACACCGTCTTAACATAGTGGCTAAGTTTATGCTGATCCTTTTGCATATCTAGAAATAGAGACATGAAATCAGATGCAAAGTGGTTTGAAATGCGATTCCAGTCAGATTTTTTTTACAGATCTCAAATCCGATTTCAAAATGTATTTTGCTTAACATGATGATGATATCAAAATTACTGATGGAAATGCCGGATGTAATCATACGGTGTGCAAATAGTATGTCCAAAGAGTTCGACTGGGAATTTTGTTGGAGAGAGCCTTCATTTTTCATGCGTTTTTAAAAAATGTTTCCGTTTTGAAAGTCTGGTCACATACGTGGATACGCCTACGACATTACCAAAGCAACCTGTCACGTTTGGGGTTTTGTTCCTTGTTCCTGTTTCATGTATGTCATGTGATCCTCCCTTGTCTTATGTGTCATGTTGTCATTGGTTCATTGTTCCATTGTTCACAGGCGTCCCAGTCGTTAGTCTTGTGTATTTAAGCCGTAACCGCTGTTTAAGCCTCATGTCTAGTCTATATTCTTGTTTCTAGTTTCATGCCACACAACACCACACCATGCTTTTGTTTTATGTTTGATCTTGTTTTTGGATTATTTTGTTAATAAACTGCACTTGTGTTCTCAACAAGCGTTCCTCCAATGGACTATAAACGTTACACAACCTATGCAGATAGATTGGTTATCAAATGTTATTTGCATTTACTCATACACACATTTTACTGTGGATTCCATGGCAACCACAGCTATAGGATATTTTATTTACAGATTTTGTACGGTATTTGTCCACTTTTTTGGCCTTCAAGTGAAAATACTAAATTTGATTACTTAAAAAATGTTAGAAATGACCTGAACCCAAAAGCCTAATCCTAAATATGATGTAATATTTGTCTATTATTAGTCGGTTTTCAGCAGGAATCTTTCAGTAGAGGATGTTCAGGGTGTATATGGATATTCAGTCCACGTGCACTTTTTTTGTGTGCATATTTAATAAAGGCCAAGCAACTCTAAAGAACTCTGACTGTACCCTGTTCTTCCAGTCGTATTGTTTCTCACGGCTGTGTTCTGCTAAAACTTTGGCCTGAATGTACTTGAGCTGAAATCCAAGCGCCTCTCATAGTTTATTAATGTAAAGTGCTGTGCAGACTGCAGTCAGGCCCTCTTATCGGCTTCTCTCGCGCCTTCTCGACTCTAACACACTCTATCTTTTCAATGCTAAGAGCCTCTGCTAATTCTGCACACCTTCATGAAACGTTTTGTCAAAAGCATTTGAAATAATCAGCGGTGCTGAGGCTGTTATTATGGCTCATACTGAGGCTTGAACTCTAACACTTAGAGTATAAGGTTTTGTGCATTGCTGCGTTACTAAATGTCACATCACCATTCATAATGCAATGCTAAAACATGCTGCACTCATGACGGACATTAGCATAGATATATCTTCTTACAGTCTGTCAGAGAAGACAATCTGAGCAAGTTAGTCAAGGTTAAACTGTTGGCTTGTTTGTATGCTTCTGGCTTTACGGTTAGTGAGGACAACCCCTTAAAACAAAGCATTACACTTTACACAAAAGCAATCTATGTTACCTTCAATTATATGTTTATCTCTGTAAAGCTGCTTTGAAACTATCTACATTGTTAAAAGCGCTATATAAATGAAGATGACTTGACTTTGCTATGTAATAGGGTGACCAGGTGACCAGAAAATCACTTTTTTCTGGTCAGGTGTCCTGACTTCATTTTACAGCACAAAAACAGCCAGTAAATACACTGCTAAAAGCCTGATAAACATTGCACAATACAGCAGTTTCTGCCAGAAGATTGTCATAAATATATATATAAAATATAGCATATTTTACAAAATAATTTGGATCCTAAAATTGCTATAAAATCCAAGCCATATGTCTAACAAATTGTGTTCCAAAATTTAATAAATCCGTTTCCACTGTATGAATTTTGAGTGTTTAAGCTTACGAATGATTCCTACGGATTCCTAAGCTTACGAATGATTCCTAATTTATGATGATTACTAATATTAAGTGATGGGGGGGGGGGGGGGGGGGATCAATAAAAAGTGTGCCAAGTGTCCCATAATATTAATAAAAGTTGTAATTATTGTAAAAAATTTAAGTATTAAATACAATTAGAAAATGATCAAATATTAGAATTAGACATTAGAAAATGTTAAAATATGTGTTAAATACTATTTTAGTTAACTTTTATTTACATTTTAAATACCATTTATTTACACATTTTTTGTAAAGCCATAATTTAACACTTTTATGATCTCAATGGTTTCTATTTTTCATACTGTGATTTTTGGTGAATTTGGTGAAAAAACAGTCAGTTTGACCTACAAAATCATAGTAATTATTATTGAAACAATAGTATATGGAACAAACATACAACCATCCCTGTTATTTAATGCATAGATGATAACAAATTATATAAATGGTGTACATTTCAACTTCACCACAAAGCAACCATTGAGCATCTTTACAACAATCATGGCAATGAGCTTTTGCATGGCCACCACTCACAGAAATACAACTATATATAAACTTGAGTCTGCCATGACGCTGGTGTCGTCTATAAACACACATCGATTCAGGGCACGACATATCGGAAAGCCCATAAAACCTAAAGCACATCTTTTCATTACGTGCTGCGGGTGTTTATGGGTAGTTAGACTGCAGGGCAGAGCTGGCCTTTCTGTCTATGGCTTTCTGATGAGGTTAACGCTCTTCTAATGTGCTAATATGAGGGTGAGGATGTCCAATCATGAATTAATGCCACCCGAACACCCTCAGCAAGGACGACAGTCTCTTCTGCATCCGTTCTCACAGTGTAATCTTCGCCTTCGTGTGATAAATTAGGCCAGGCAGTTCATACGATAAGTGTAACAGCGATGCAGAGCCCAAAATAACAATCAGCCTGATGATAATCTGAAGTTTGGCTTCACAAACCTCCCTGTTCAGAACCTGAGAACCAAAACAGAGACTCACATCCAATATAAATCAGGAAAGATACAAAATGGGCTTTTAAGAGCCTCAAAAAATGGGATACTGGTAAACTGGTCAAATATTTTATTTTATATGTTATTAAAGAGGACCTATATGCCCTTTTCCAAACTCTTGATGTAGTTTCAGGCTCTACTAGAACAGGTTTTCCTGCTGTAATGTTGATTATTTCCTCATATTCTCCATTGTTGCGGCTCCTTCTTCCCAGTCTGTCAGTAACGCTCTGTTTACTTCCTGTCTCTATGAAGCCCCTCCTTCTGAAAAGCACACTGTGCTCTGATTGGTCGGCTGGATCAGTGTGTTGTGATTGGTCGAGCGCTTTGAGTGTGTTTGGGAAATGTACCGCCCCTTACCGTAACCACCAGTTTAACACACTACTAACTAACTCAACCAGGCCCCGCCCCTTTATTCTGCGTATGAATTATTATAATGAGGAATATTGTGATGCGTTCGTTCCCGGAAGAAACTCGAGACTACAATGGAGGCGTTTCAGGAGTTCAGAAACACTGATATAGAGAAGAACTCCCGCTGGAGAGACTTTAAATAACAATATATACGTATATATATTTTTGTTGTTTGTATACAGCTATGCTTTCTGAGCCTGTATTTAAAGCATCTGCCAGCAAAACTCCTATCATGATTAGACTTTGGTTTATATTTGAGGTTTTTCATGAAAATAAAAAAAAATACAATTTGTATGAGTTTCTTTTTCAAAACACAAAGTGTTGCGATGGAGAAGATGGGATTCTTGGGACGGCGCTTCTGTGAAAATGACATCTGGGAACATGAGAGAAACGTCCCGCTGTGTTTCCTGATCTGTGTCTGGTCATGACTTCTCGCAGCACATGAAACAAATTGACCGTAACAAGAAAATATTAATAGTCTAGTTTATGTGCTGGAAATTGTCATTTTACATAAATAGGGGATCTGTTAGTGGGCTATATTTGCTTTTCAGTCCCGTTTATATACAGTATGAACGCGTATGGTCATGCTTTAGTTTAGGGTTCAATTCTCACTATTAACTACAACTTTCGCCTCGATAAACTCCCATTACTGCTTATTTATAGTACGGTAGTTGTCAAGTTTAGGTGTTGGGTGATTAAGGGATGTATAATATGTTCATGCAGAATATGGCATTCATTTGTGCTTTATAAGTACTAATAAACAGCCAATATCCTTGTAATATGCATGTTAAGCAACTACAGGAAGTTAACAGTGAGAATATGACCCGAAACTAAAGTGTTACTATATATCACACACACGAACACACACACACACACACACACACACACACACACACACACACACACACGTGCACGCACACACACACACACTCACTCACTCACACACACACACACACACTCTGCTTTGTTTATGTGATTTATGAGGACATTCCATAGGCGTAATGGTTTTTATACTGGACAAACTGTATATTCTATCCCCTTACACACACACACACACACACACACACACACACACACACACACACTGCCCCTATCCCTAAACCTACCCATCACAGGAGACATGCTGCATTTTTACATTTTTAAAAAAAACATTTTTTTAAATGTTTTTTAAGCTATTTGAAATATGAGGACTCATGCAATGTCCTCATAAATCACGTGTAAGTTGTAATACCAGTGTAATATGCATGTCATTATACACATTTGTGTCCTCATATATCACAAAAACAAGAGCACAGACGCACACACACACACACACACGTGCACGCACACACACACACACTCACTCACTCACACACACACTCTGCTTTGTTTATGTGATTTATGAGGACATTCCATAGGCGTAATGGTTTTTATACTGTACAAACTATATATTATATCCCCTTACACACACACACACTGCCCCTGTCCCTAAACCTACCCATCACAGGAGACATTCTGCATTTTTACATTTTTAATAAAACATTGTTTTTTATGTTTTTAAGCTATTTGAAGGACTCATGCAATGTCCTCATAAATCACGTGTAAGTTGTAATACCAGTGTAATATGCATGTCATTATACACATTTGTGTCCTCATATATCACAAAAACAAGCACACACACACACACACACACACACACACACACACACACACACACACACACACAACACACACATACACTCCCACTCACTCACACACACAATGAAAGCATGCAAACTGCTCTTATTATAAATATAGAAATATGTAGCCATAATTAACCACTGAATCCACAAAGACTGCAGATTTTGAAATGCTCCGGCGTCACCGATTTCCCCTGACAACAACTGTGCCATTTTCCGCCTCTCATTTTTATATAAAGTTTGGTATTTCTCAGCATGTTGATGCTGTCACCGCTTGCTCTGCTCTCAAAATGTTGGGACACCCTATAAATAACAGAGAAAGAGACACAGAAAGAGAGTGAATGTATGACCTCTGGTGAAATAAAGACATGCGTGTTGATGGCTGTTGGAAATAGAAAACTTGAGCAGTAAAGTTAGCGGTGACAGCCGAGGTGTGAGTCCAGGACGGTAACGGATGCTGACATCCTCCGGGACACCGTTTAGACACGTCACATCTCCTCTGGGACGCTCCAGATGGACTGATTGATTCCTTCTTTATGCACGACAAACACATCTGGGTCCCGTTAACGGACGTCTATGTGCAAGGTTATCGACGTTTGTATTTATGCATTTACATAGTAAAGGCTTTTTTAGCCTTTCTTTAACACTGAAAACGTAGAAAATCACTAAGTAATCACTAATTTAGTCATATTCAGTGAAATAACATGTCGGGCTGGTTACAGACAAATTAAAAATAAATAATAATAATGATATTCGAGAAAACACAAGTGTTCCATTAACATGTGGAAAGAATGTAAAGGTCAGTAATATACCAACATCTACGTCATGAAATATTTTAAATAATGATATTATTATCCTATCAAATGCATCGGTCGCCGTCTTAGCTGTATTTAACAACATTTACACTATGTTTTAGACTTCAAATTCAATTGAGTGCAAAGGTTATTAAATCCTTTGTTTCATTCACAGAAATATAGTGCTAGGTTTACTAAATTCACTTTTGAGGAATGAAAAGGCATTAAAATGTGATATTTTTGTTTTTGTTGATTTAATTTACTTTAATTAAATAATATTACTAAACAATAATTTTTCTTGGATTCTGGCTTATGTAAGTGTTTTGACAAAGCAAGTTTTATTGAAAAAATGGGCTACTATTGCATTATTGAAAGTGAAAAAACAATATGCTGTGTTATTGAAGAAAGAATACTGTTGTATTATGACTTATTTTATTTTTTATATTATTTTTTATAATAAGCACACTGTAAAAAAAAAAAAAAAAAAGTTGAGAAAACTTAAAAGTTTAAGGCAACCAGCTGCAGGACATTTTTGAGTTCTCTCACCTTAGGGTCATTAGTTGTACAAACTTTTTCATGTCTTTTTCAAGTTGAATAAACTTTAAAGACAGAATTTGGCAAACAAAATGTAAGTTGGATTTTTTACAGTGCATCGTCCATTTCTTTTTTGTTTAATTCTTCCCCGCCAGCATTTTTGATAATTTTCATATAACTTTAGGGAGTTTTGATTTATATGCTATTTAATGTTGATGATCGCGTTATTTTACATATGCATCTGATTACATATGCTATCGCTTTTGTCTTCCTCTTTTTCTCCTGTGTTTTGATCTGGAGATTCTGCACTCTTTCAGTAGATGTGTAACAGCGCCCCCTACCGTATAACAGTGAAAACACGGAAAGACGGAAATGTATGTCAATGGCGGGGATAGAGTTAATACATTGTGTGTCTAGAGATTGGCATTACTTAAAAACACACTGAAATAATTGACATGTACTTAAAGGAGAACTCCGGTCAATTTTAACATTGAGCTTATTTTTTTGTACATTTGGAGTGCTGTCAGTACAGAGAACAACGACAAAAATCGGCGTTGCCTACACCGTGTTATCGTCTTTTTAAAATGTTCACCCTGTTGACTTCAATGGGGCAAGATTTAAACCTGCTTTTAGCCTCTTAATATCCTTGATATGTCATTACAAGTGCACAGCCATGTGAGTGGTGTTATTAAGAGTGAACACGGTCAATCTGACTGCAGTAGATGTGAAAGATATTAATAAAAATTATGTTAATTCAGCCAGCTCACATACCTGTATTTATTTCCTGTTTTCGGTCGAAGTCCACAGTAGTCGATTGTGGAGTTCGTGTGCGCGATCATTGGTAACTAAGCAACAGTAGAGACTCTGACTGTCAGCTGTCAGCCGATGACGGTGTGTGTGTGTTCGAGAATATCAGCTCAAATGGATAGTTCATCCGAATCAGATGCTGAACACACGGAGGAGGTTTTTGAGTTTGATGATCACGCGCGCGAACTCGACAATCGACTACTGTGGACTTCGACCGAAAACAGGAAGAAAATACAGGTATGTGAGCTGGCTGAATTAACATCATTTTTATTCATATCTTTCACATCTACTGCAGTCAGATTCACCGTGTTCACTCTTAATAACACCACTCACATGGCTGTGCACTTGTAATGACACATCAAGGATGTTAAGAGGCTAAAAGCAGGTTTAAATCTTGCCCCATTGAAGTCAACAGGGAGCAAATTTTAAAAAGACGATAACACGGTGTAGGCAACGCCGATTTTTGTCGTTGTTCTCTGTACTGACAGCACTCCAAATGTACAAAAAAAGGAGCTCAATGTTAAAATTGACCGGAGTTCTCCTTTAAGTTGGGGAATCATTTCAATGCTTATTAGAATGCTGTTTAAATGTCCCATATTGTACAACTTTCTGAAGTTTTTTTTTTAGGTTTTGATGTCCTTAAGAATATATATTTGCAGTATAAGTACCAAAAACATTTTTACAGCTCCTTTCTCAGGATCTCTGACAAGAACAGGTCGATTTGGGCCTGTCTACTTAATATTCATGAGCATCTCTTCTGATTGGCCTGTTGTTTTCTGAGTGACCCACCATTGGTGGGAGTGGTGACTGAAGGCGGGGACTGATAGTTGTGACATCACAAATATACAGAAGTCACAACAGCTTGTGAAACGGCACAGCTACTTTGTGCAGGCGGTGTGCATTTGTCTGTGGATCGATTGTTTTGAAATTTATATGGTAGTTAAAAAGATGAACCGTACATGATCAGTCAGAAAAGGATTTCTTCAAAAACATGCTACAATTCATCCTTGACACAAAAAACTAGGAAAACAGCTGGATGAGATGAACACATAATAATTAAAAATACTCCCTGTATGCATGAGTTTAAAAACATGGAAAATAGATCTGCAACTTACAGAACAATGCAGGACACTAATGTTTAATACTGTTACTGTATAAAGCTCCACAGAACACAGTTGTATCTGAACGTCTATCAGACATCCTTCAAAAGAAAATTCATCTATCATTGGAGATGAGAACTATTGAATTTCTATAAAAAAAGAGACATAAAACCAGATTGCATCAGTCACCCTTTTATTGCAGATTCCCACAATATCTTCAGCAATAAAAATCCTATTATGCGAGATTCAAAATACATCTCATGCATTCAGTTCACTTATTATTTCTGGGTTTATTATCACTCCTATCAAACTTCAAAAATAGCAATAATAATACCAAACCGACCAAACTCTTGAAACCAAATCACTGCATGATTGAAGCAGCGTATTACTGCATACTATTCTGCTTTGTGGTTTTGTTCAAGTTTATGTTTTCATTTCTATTGTTGTGTAGTTGTCATAGTCATGTTTCCTGTTCCTGTTTGTCGTGTGCTTCCCATGTTCTGATTGGTTCCTTGGTTCCATGTCATGTTTTTATTGGTTCATTGTGTTCAGGTTTTTCTTTTTAGTCGTTTTTGTAGAAATAGCCCTCATGTTTTTTATTAATTATTATATTATTATTTGTTGTGTATTGATGTTGTAAACCACTGAACCAGTTTAGTTCAGTTTAGTTTAGTTTAGTTTAGTTTAGTTTAGTCCAGTCCAGTCCAGTCCAGTCCAGTCCAGTCCAGTCCATTTAGTCCAGTCCAGTTAAGTTGGTCAAATATTTTTAATTAGTTTTATTTTTTATATTTTCCATTTTAATTTTCATTCTAAAATTTTGTTTTTAAAATTTTAATTTTGTTGTGTTTTTAAACCTGTGTTAGTTATTTTAGTACATCAAGGTAAAATTAAAAATCTTTACTTGGCAACGGGCTGAAATAAGTTACCCTAACCCTATACTACCCTATACTAACCCTAACCCATACTTATATTTTATTTCAATGTACCATGTAATTCATTTCAAGAAACGAAACTTAGTTTAGTTTTAGTTAGCTATAATAACCCTGCTGGAATCTGCTGCTTATTTCAGCTTTTTCCTCCTTTTTTAGATGGCATGTTGAAAGAGTGGCCGGATAATATTTGGGGTTTGTGGTTTTGGCGCACTGGAGTTTTTGAGTTAAGAGTGTTTCTTTAAGAGCCAAAGGTTACAGCCTTTACCGGGCGAAAAAAACAGAGAAGTGAATGTTAAATTACCCGCACATATATATCCCCAGCACAGCATTATAATGGAAATGCTATTGACCTTGGGACCGAGGTCTATAAAACAAGATTATTAAAAAATTTCTGGAGCAGCAGTGGGGTGGCCGCCCTCGCAGACACCGAACAAACATGATAAAGTAAAAGACTTCTGCCCAAATACTCCCCTGACAGCCCGATGAATCAATAGAGGAAGGCGTTTATGCATCACGGCCTGTCGTGCTGATGTACCAATATCCCACATCACTACCTTTTACACGGAGAGAGAGAGAGAGAGAGAGAGAGAGCGAGAGAGACGTGCATGAGGAGCACAGGAGTAATTTAAAACGATCAATATCAGCCAGCCACTGACCCACAAAGTGAGGAGGTTGGCAAAGGTGGTTATTTTTAGCAAGAGCAAAGTTTTTCCCTCATAACACGGTACTTCTGCCTCTCTCTAGAGAAGTGGGCTAAATTAACGGGTGACCTCGCGCCGCTGAAGGAAAGTTGGTGGCCTTAAGAAGGTCAGGCGAGCAACTTTTCCCATAACTTTATATTTTGCATCTGGAGTCACGGGTCCGCTCTAATGCACGCAGTGAATGAGATTTCGCGTGTCCTCTCGCAAATCTGAAATTGTAATATGATCCTCATATGGTGAATGAATAATGAATGAATAATCAATTAGTCACACGCTCAGATGGGCAGCAGCTCCTGATAATCGCTCAGGAATATTCTGGAGAAATCATTCCTGGGTTATGAGTGACAGCAGAGATGAGCGGTGCTTACCAAAAAAATAAAGTCATCGTGTTGTTAAAGGAGATTCTTTGAACCTGCTCTCTAAATGCAATGAAAGTTAAAAAAAAAAAAAAGAAAAAAAAAAAGAAATCATAAAAGTCTCACAAAATGTCAATATCAGTCTATATTCACTGAAAATCTAATCAAAACTCAATTTGCTTATATTCAGATTTAGTGACTTAAAGTTTAGCCTGTTTCTCACAAACATTGTTACCTTCAGAAGTTGTATGGACTCATTTATTTTATCGTTATGAATTTTAATATATTAGGTAACACTGACTAAGGCCTCATTAGTTCATGTAACAAGTTTTAAGATAACAGTTTTTATTAATATCTTGAATTAGTTTCTATTTTTATGTTTTCCATTTCAATTTTACTTAAAGATTTAGTAAAATAGTTTTTGTTAGTATTTTAAATTAGTTTTTATTTTATATTTTCCATTTTTATTTTTATTTTACTTAGTTTTTATTAATATTTTTAATTCGTTTTTATTTTTATATTTTCCATTTTCATTTTAGTTTAATTTTTTGTAAATAATAAAATATTTAATAATAATACATAAATATTGATCAAATGTAATAATCTATGAACTAACAGTGAGCGATACATTTGTTACAGTATTTATTCATCTTTGCCAATCGTTCATTGTTTGTTCATGTTAGTTCAGTGCATGTTAAAAAATACAACTTTTAATTTGAATAATGTCTATAGTAAATGTTGAAATTAACATTAACTAAGAATAATAAATGCTGTAGAAGTATTGTTCACTCTTAGTTTATTTTAACTAATGTATAGCTAACTAATTTAAACTATGAAATCTTATTGTAAAGTGGTACTATGTGTCACAATAATTGTATTATAATCATATTGTACTTTTTGGAGCTCAATAGCATCCGAATACATAAAAGTGAACATCTTGTAATGTGTTTTTATGAACAAACTTAAGCCATATGGGTTTAACACTACAATGATGATAAAAAATTCATTTTAGAGTGAATTTACACTTTAAACTATCAGAAAGAGAAGATGAGAAGAGGAAAAACAGGTGCTGCACTTTTCCAGCGGATTAGAGGATCACTTCGGTCGAGAGCCGGCAGACGCTTGATCAAGAATTCAATTCACCTGCAGTCATGAAGAGGAAACTCTTGAATTATACATGATCTGAGTGTACATTATATCTATATCATCACCATCAAAAGATGTAAAACAACAAGCAGCGTCAAGACTGACACTTTACAGACACTCTCCAAAGACGTATGAAACTCTTAATGAATGAAACCTTCAATACTGAGAAAATAAGAGTTTCTCCCTGGAGCTGAAAGGGTCCTTTATTACTATTGTACGAAGAAAAAAAAAAACTCACCCGATTTTGTTGTGATATCCTCAGTCTCTCCACCCATTTCACAAAACTGAGTAGGTAAATAGAAAGTTTTTAAAAAGCTAGCTCGCAACTGAACTCGCACTGTTTCATCCTGGATGTGTGAATCGCGCGACCGACAGCAGAGGCAGTTGCTAGGCGGTTTAGGCACTTTGTATTTCTGCTTCCAATCAAATAAAAGTAAAGGCCTGGCATCGGCCAATCCACTGTTTTACCCGTTTTTACTCGTTTACGGACACAGGATTGGATGTACACAACCATGAAGAAAACACAGCAACATTAGAAGGAAACGGTTTCATTTGAAACCAAGAAATTCTTCTTTAGAAGTACATTTTCACACAAAAAATGTGTCCCGGGAAAGAATATACATTTTCCGGGACTGTCGCTCAAAAAAGAGAACAATCCCGGGAAAACCGGGACGGGTGGCATATTTGTGGAGTGCGTGCGTATTACATGCGTATCATATGCACGCGTAAACTGTGTATCATATATATGCAAAAACTATTTTTACCGTATAAATGGTACGATAAATTCAAATTCAACGCT
>JAULUF010000078.1:2055000-2085000 GCA_031834385.1 Semotilus atromaculatus | reverse complement strand
AATACAAGGCTTTCTTTGAGACGTCTTCAAACAAGTTCAATTCAGGTATACAGAAAACAAGTAGTGATTCCTTCTCAGGCTTTTCATCTACTATCATTGAAATCTGAAGTTTTGGAAAACTTCCTCTCATTTCATTCTCTTGTTCACAACGATTTTCTAGTATACTTTTTCTGTAGATTGAAGGAAGAACTGAAAGAATTTCCTTCATCACAAATCTCACAGATTTAATGCCCGTCAAACTACACAGTTCTTGGGGACTTTTCCACTCATTCCCATTCTTTAGATCAGACAAACATGTGCATTCTGCTGTCACCATTAATGTTTGCAAACTTCTCATTTTCAACACACTTGCTTGTATTAAGGGATTGTTAAAGAGTGGTTCATTTTGTATCCAACCTTCAAGTTTGGGATCTCTCCTCACTTGAAAGACAGAATTCCACACTTTCAAAACTGATTTATAAAACGGAGAAGAATCAGTCCATTCCATATCTTTCAGACTGATTAAAAACAGATTAAAATCATATTTAAAACAGTTCATATTGCGTAATAAGGAACAAGCTGTATCAGCCCAACAGATTTTTTCAGAGTACAGCAACTTCTGTGCAGTCTGGAGCCTGAAAGCCTTGATTCTACTCTTTATATCTATTAGGCCTTGACCACCTTCACTGACTGGTAAATATAAAATAGCAGATTTTACCCAGTGCTGACCGGACCAAAAGAAATCATTTATTTTCCTTTGTAGTAAATTAACTATTTCATCAGGTGGATTCAACACATTTAGTTTATGCCAAAGTGCTGAAGCAGCCAAATTATTCGCCACCAAGACTCTCCCTCTGAAAGATAACTGAGGCAGGATCCATGTCCACCGGGACAAACGCTCACACATCTTATCATACATCCCTTCCCAGTTCTTCTGCATATAGTTGTCAGTTCCTAAATAGATACCCAGTATTTTCAAGCCTTCTTTACCCCATTTCACACCCCCTGGTAAAGACTGGTGGATCTTCTTCAGACCAATTCCCTAAAATAAAACCTTCACTTTTTTCCCAGTTTACCTTCGCTAAGGAGGCTTTTTCGTACTTCTTTAAAACTTCTTCTAAAACAATTACATCTCTTTTGCTTTTGATAAACACGGAAATGTCATCAGCATAGGCAGAGAACTTAGGTTTAACTTTTTGTTCTTTAATTAGCAGGCCATCTAAATGTATCCCCAACTGACGAAGCAAAGGCTCGATGGCTAAAGAATATAACATCCCTGACAGAGGGCATCCTTGTCGAATACCTCTGCGTACTGACACTGGTTGGCTTAGCCCTCCTCCAACCTTCAACATTGTGGAAACATCAGAATACAACAGTTTGATCCATGAAATAAAAAGATCACCAAAACCAAAAGCTTTAAGGGAACTAAACAAATAAAAGTGACTGACTCGATCAAATGCCTTCTCTTGATCAATTGCAAATATTCCAATATTGTCACCATTCTTTTTTGCAATATCAATGATATCACGAACAAGAAAAATGTTATCCATTATGGTTCTATTAGGAATACAATAAGATTGACACTCATTAACTATATATTCTAAATACAACTTCAATCTATTTGAAAGACATTTCGCTAAGATTTTATAGTCAGTACACAAAATTGCCACTGGTCTCCAGTTCTTTAAAAGACCAAGATCACCTTTCTTTGGTAACAAGGACAAAACGGCTCTTTTACAGCTTGTTGGCCATTCTTTTTTCATATAAGATGATTTAAATACATCAAACAAATCATCTTTTAATAAATCCCAAAACTGTTTATAAAATTCGGCTGGAAGTCCATCAATTCCTGGTGCGCGTCCACTAGATAGCTGATTAACAGCCTTAGTTACTTCATCAATGTCCATTTCAACCTCCAGTTGATTCCTCTGTGTATCAGTCAACTTTGGTAACTCTTTAAAAAGGTCCTCCATACAGCCAATGTCACATGGACCATCCGAAAAGAGTTCTGTATAGAAATCAATAGCCATTGTTCTCATTTCTTTAGGATTAGTTGTCACAGTTCCATCTGGCTTCTTTAGATGTAGCATTGACTTCCGCGCTCCTTCTCGTTTCTCAAAACTAAAAAAAAAACGAACTTGGTGCATCCATCTCTCTCAGAGAGAGGAAACGAGCTCGTATTAAAGCTCCCTTAGCCCGTTCATGGAAAAGTGAGGACAAGGCTTTCTTTTTTTCATTCAGTCCTTCATTTGATTCACCACTTTGGTTAAATAGACTTCTTTCAATTGATTTGATTTCATCTTCCAGTTCCATAACAGTTCTTTTAAAACAATGACTTGCATTAGCTGTATAATTTTGACAAAAGATCCTGATGTGCGCTTTTCCTACATCCCACCAATGCACAACATCATCAAAATCAGTCTTTCGCTCTCTCCATTTTGCCCAAAATAAATGAAATTTTTCACAAAAGGCGGCATCCTGCAGCAATTTTACATTAAAATGCCAATAATAGCTTTGACCTCTTATCCTTTGTAAGTTAAGAACAATCATACATAAATGATGATTTGAAAAACCACTAGGGTAAATACAGGCCTTCAAAATCCTATTACACCAATCTTTATTAATATAAAACCGATCTAGCCTGGCAAAACTGATGTGGTCACTTGAGGACTTGGACCAAGTATATTGTTTTTCTACCGGATGTTGTATCCGCCAAACATCACATAAGTCAAAATTGCTTATCATATTATCTAAACACGTAACAGAAAGAGGGCATGGTTCTTCTCCATTCCTGTCTAATTTAAAATCTGATGTACAATTCCAGTCACCACCCAAAACTAGACAAGCATTTTTATCATAACTCCCCATTATACTTTGACAATTCTTAAACACCTTTATCCTTTCTGCACCATTATTGGGTGCATAGACATTAACAAAGACAAAAGAAAATCCCAACAACTTAGCATGAACAGCCAGAATTCGACCCTTCTCGATCTCATCACTTGATTCAAAAGTTATATCAATTCTCTTTGAGAACAAGATAGCAACACCACCCGTTGTACTAGTGCCATGACTTAGGAAAATATGGCCTGCCCACCACTTTCTCCAATCTATCTCATTAGCTATGTCACTATGTGTCTCTTGTAAGAGAATTATATCCAAATCCTTATTATTAATATATTCTTTCAACACTGCCCTTCTCCTAACATCCCTTCCTCCATTAATATTGATTGTTCCTATCTTAATACTTCCCATCACAAGAAAAGAAAGATCAAGAAAGAAAAAAAGAAAGGTTAGCAAAGAAAAAGACAGAAAAAACACCCCAAGTGATTCAATCATTAAGGAGTAGTAATACCTTTTTCAAGGGCCATTTTTCTTCTTAATTTAGTTAAAAAAAAATTCAATCTAAATCGTTTCCTTCTACTCAGCTCCTCATAAGTGGCTGTCTGTTGAATTTTCAAAACTGATTGCAAAAAAATCTTTGCATCAGGAAAAAATTCACTTATCTCTATTGTTTTCCCAAATGTCGCATCCAGGAAATCGTTAATCTCATTTACAGAATACAATTGATCTTCACTAATTTGAGAAAGAATATCCGATGTTTCTGAAAACCTGTCATCATCTTCCGTGTCATCATGTTCCTCTGCATCAGTTAACTGAGACAAACAAATCTGTCCAGTATTTTGTGGATCATCTGTGACACCCTTTGGTAACTTAGAACGAAAACTCTCTTCGTCTTCATTTTCGCCATCACTACCATCTACCATTACACATGGATTTTCTCTCTTTTCAGCACGAACCAACCTAACGTCACCAGTCGAGTTTCTGTTTTGATTGCTCGTCCCTTCACCTGCATTTTCATCTTTGTTTTTTCCATCAACTGTTTTTTTTATTTGGTTCTTCACTTAACTCTACCATTTCACCCATCTGTACACTAGGATTAATTTCAATATCCTTTACATTATTCTCTGGCTGCGCTTTGTTATGTGGACAAGCGATCTTTTTATGACCAACGTCTCCGCATTCGAAACATTTCAAATTTCCGGTACTCGCGTAAATCATATACGATTTACCCTCATGCTTGATTCGGAAAGAAATATCAAGTGTTTGTTGGTCAAGAAACATAAACACCTGACGCCGAAACGACAACACATGTTTCAGTGCTTCATTCCTACACCTCAGCGGAATCATTTTCACCTCACTGGCCATTTTTCCAAACCTCAACAACTCTTTTTCAATATCACTATTTAGTATAAAGGGAGGCACGTTGGATATCGTGACTCTGACGGACTGCGACACAAGCGGTGACACAACAGTAAACGCTCCATTTACCCAAACGCCAGTTTCAATTAGCTTACTCACCAAACTTTCGTCTTCAAGGAAAATCACCACTGCTCTGTTCATCCTTGACGCTGAAAGTATATTCCCATATCCAATTTGTTCACCCACAGCGACAAGCACTTCTTCTACATTTGAATCCGCGTCGGGTACACACCTGACTCCATGGCGGAGCGAGATCGAGGCTACACCCCCACTCGGGTGAGACTCCATCTGGCCTCCGCCACGAGGTCAAAAAAAAAAAACTCTCGAAAACCAAAATGTAATCGAACTTAAGTTAATCAATTTATACACAAAGTAAAAACAAACATAAAAGAAAAATAAATAGATAGAAAAACAAAACAAAAACTGGAAAAATAGAACAAAAAAACCCCAAAGCGCTCTTCTCACCCGTTTGTTGCTCCCATAACCCAAACCCCCAGCATGCAAAGCGAGAGAGAGAGAGAGAGAGGAGAGAGAGAGAGAGAGATTAGTTAGAGAGAGAGAGAGAGAGAGAGAGAGAGAGAGAGAGACATTAGTTAGAGAGAGAGAGAGAGAGAGAGAGAGAGAGAGAGAGAGAGAGAGAGAGGAACATTAGATAGAGAGAGAGAGAGAGAGAGAGACATTAGTTAGAGAGAGAGAGAGAGAGAGCGAGGAACATTAGTTAGAGAGAGAGAGAGAGAGAGAGAGAGAGAGAGAGAGACATTAGTTAGAGAGAGAGAGAGAGAGAGCGAGGAACATTAGTTAGAGAGAGAGAGAGAGAGAGAGAGAGAGAGAGAGACATTAGTTAGAGAGAGAGAGAGAGAGAGAGAGCGAGGAACATTAGTTAGAGAGAGAGAGAGAGAGAGAGAGAGAGAGAGAGAGAGAGAGACATGCACTCTCTATAGTGCCGGAGCACAGAGTTCTTGTGAACAGAAGGTGTCTCGCCACAGGAAGTAAAAAGAACGAAATGGGATGAGAGAGACATTATTTTTCAGAAGTTGTGTTTTTCATAGCTAGACTTCATTCAGATGCAGTATCATCTTTGTTTAGGGTGTTTCTCCTTAAATTAGGGGATTTGACACACAGTAACACTATATAATATATAAAATGAACGCGGCTGCTTACATAGAAACACACTGTATATACACTTCTGATCAAACGTTTGGGTTATTTTTAAGTCACCTTCATTTATATAGCGCTTATAACAATGTAGATGGTTTCAAAGCAGCTTTACAGAGATAATAGGAAATAATGGAACAGAGATTGATTTGGTTTTACAGCAGCTCTAGAATAAACTGATTGATTAAGTAATTTTTTTTGATTGATTCAGAAATTAATTATTTTATTCAGCAAGGATGCATTTAATTGGTCAAAAGTGAGAGTAAATACATTTATAATCTTACGGTCACACTTTACTTGAAGCGGTGTGCATAAGACTGACATGACACCGTCATAATCATGACATGGCAGATGTCATAAATATGGAGGCCTTATGCATGTTTATGACAACTGTCATTAAGTGTCATTCGCTCAATTATGACATTTTTAATGCAAATATGACATTGTGTGAGATGTCTTTGTTATGACAACTTTTACATTACCAAGACAACACAACCTGTCATAAACATGACATAGCAGATTAATTATCAAACTTAAGAAACCACTTAGCTTTATGGGTTAACATTTCATTAAACTGTCATGTGGTTGGTTTTGACATTGGCTGTCATGAAGCCATTATGACATTTTAATGAAAAAATTATATTTGTACCACTGTAGTTGAGGTCAAGAAAAACATTCATGACACAGTTATAATGGCTTCATGACAGCCAATGTCAAAACCAACAACCTGACAGTTTAATGAAACGTTAACCCATAAAGCTAAGTGCTTTCTTAAGTTTGATAATTAATCTGCTATGTCATGTTTATGACAGGTTGTGTTGTCTTGGTAATGTAAAAGTTGTCATGACAAAGACATCTCAAACAATGTCATGTTTGCATTAAAAATGTCATAATTGAGCGAATGACACTTAATGACAGTTGTCATAAACATGCATAAGGCCTCCATATTTATGACATCTGCCATGTCATGATTATGACGGTGTCATGTCAGTCTTATGCACACCGCTTCAAGTAAAGTGTTACAGAAAAAATGTATCACCATTTCCAACAAAATCTGAAGCAGCACGGCTGTTTTCAACACTGATAATAATCATAAATGTTTCTTGAGCATCAAATCCTCATATTATCCTGATTTCTGAAGGATCATGTGACACTGAAGACTGGAGTAATGATGCTGAAAATACAGCTTTGATCACAGGAATAAATTACACTTTAAAATGTATTCACAAAGAAAATGGTTATTTTAAATGGTAAAAATATTTCACAATATTACAGTTTTGTCCGTGTATTTTTGAACAAATAAATGCAGCCAAGGCGAAGAGACTTAATAAATCTTAAATTGGGGTGAATTCAGTGCTACCGGGACACTTTTTGCCATTGAGTTGAATTGTAAAAACTGTCCCAATCAACCTGAATTTACCCTATGGTTCACACAAATATATACATATATATATAATCCCTGGTCCAAAAACCATGGTAATTAATTGGCACTTTTCAGTAAGAAAATTTGGTAACGCTTCCTTTTACAGTCCAGTTACCCATGTAAATACTATGTACTTATTTTAGTAATTACAATTACTGGGTAATAACTAGGTACTAACCCTGAACCTGCCCCTGTTCCATGTACTTACCTTATATTAGCCAGTACTTTCTAGTTAAGTACACTGTAAGTACTGTACTGTAAAAAAGGAAAATTTCCACTTTAGCACGACCTTTATTGTTATGGTTTTGATTCTTGTGAAATGAACATCCCCGTCCAATTTCTCCCACACAAAACGTCACTTCTTGACTAATTTCCGACAGCCGTTCCTCATCGTGATCCAGTCATGAAGCAGATGCTGAGCTGCATGTGTTTCATTAGCATCACAGAGCAGCTCGTGCTCCGTTTCACAGGCCTCACGCCCCCCCGAGGACCCCGATCCGCACGCGTGCCAATCCCGCCAAATGAGCCCCGTCTCCATTTCATAAACTTGCCATACAAGTGGAAAAGATGTAATCCGTGGGATTCAGGTTGTGATGTGGGAATACTCTCCTGCCAAACACAGCAAATCCCCGAGATCTCAGCATCTGAGCGGCACATTTCGGCTCCTCGGATCATTTACAGAGGATTGGTTCAATTGACTGTGGCTCGCTGGAAAAGAGCTGTAACCTGCTAATAAAGTGACAAGAGGCGTTGAGGTTTTGCCAGGGCTTTTCTCCACCGGTCAGTGAGCATCTGATCGGCCTCGGGACACCTGGACCTTCTGCTAACGAGACATCTCAACGCCGCTAAAGGAGTAGTTAACCCAGCACTGAGAACCCACTCACCCTTGTGGCGCTTCAAACCTGTCTGATGGTCTCTGGGGAACACTAATGAGAAATTAATAATTGAATCATTTTCATCAGCGACAGTTCAGCTGTGAATCTCTAAAAGGGACAAAAACAGTCCGTATGTCCTGTGTGCTGTGTAACAGGCTTCAAAGAGCATGAAGATAAGTTTACTTAGCACCAAACGTCAGCAGCATTTTGTTTCTAAAGGCAAAAAAAGTTACAAATGTCGTGCAATTAATACAAAAAACTTATATGTAGAATATATGCTAACTATATAGTGCTAAAAAACATGGGTTGAGAAAATATTGTGAGAATAAATTATCGTTTAAAACTTTCACTAAATAAAAGTATATTAAATATTACACTTCTCATCACTGTAAAAAAATTATTGCTGTGATTATTTATCACAATACTACGGAAGCCCTGAACCGCATGAAAAAAAAAAATATAGGCCTATATCTGTAAAAAAAATAAAAAAATCGAGCATTTCGAGATTAAAGTCGAAATATTTTGAGGATAAAGTCGAAACATTTCGAGAATAAAGTCGAAACATTTAGATATTAAAGTCATAACATTAAGATAATACAGTCTTCCATAGAACTGTGTGCATTCATAACAGTGCGCGTCCACTGGCTCAAAACGCGTGTTTCCAATTCATTAGTGTGTGTGTGTGTGTGTGTGTGTGTGTGTGTGTGTGTTTGTGTGTGAGAGTGTGTGTGTGTGTGTGTGTGTGTGTGTGTGTGTGTGTGTGTGTGTGTGTGTGTGTGTGTAAGGGGACAGAATATATAGTTTGTACAGTATAAAAACCATTACGCCTATGGAAAGTCCGCATAAAACATGAAAACACAACATGTGTGTGTGTGTGTGTGTGTGTGTGTGTGTGTGTGTGTGTGTGTGTGTGTGTGTGTGTGTGTGTGTGTGTGTGTGTGTGTGTGTGTGTGTGTGTGTGTGTGTATAGAAATGCACTTGTGAAGTTGAGCTGCCTTGGACATGGATCAGCACAAAATAGTAGCTTTTTACTTTTATCTGGGCTTTCAACAAAAGGAAATTCTACACAGGTGCCAATCCACCAACATGAATGACCATGAATCACGATCTGGTCCAAAGTTTATGTGGACGTGTTTTTGAGGTGTTTTCGTGCTCGTCTAGGCAACACTATCTGGGTCGAGAACACTCAACAGTAACCGCTGTCTCCCTCTTCACCGTAAATACCTTCTGGATACATTAAGTGCATTATTCTGTATCCAATCATTTGGCCGGATCCCGTGATTTCCTCAGATTTAATAACCACTAATGGTGGTTGAGGAGAGATTCTCTGATGTGATTGTAAAGCGCTTTGAGTGTAGGCCTAGTAGACATATGAAAGCGTTATATAAATGCCTCATTCATTCATTCATTCATTCATAAAGCTGGATATCTCCATCCAGTCTGAAAGTGTTTTCGCCTGTATAGGCTAAAGTCTATTCCGACGCAGTATATTTTATAACGTCCTATAATGGTAGCCTAATGCTGGTAGATTACATACTGGTACATATATAATTACACTGTAACAATGACACCTTAAAATAAAGTGTAACTGAAAATTCATATTCCTAATCTTAAAATACATTTTGAGTGAATGCAAAATGTCCTTTATTAAATACATTTTGGACAATGTGAATACATTTAAAATATTAATATCTGTATTAATATTTTAGTAAATTTTTTAATATTTTAAAATATATTTGAAAATATTAGGCTATATCTAAAAATATATTTGGTCACACCTTATTTTGAAAGACATTTTACTATACGTGACTTTGAGTATCTGTAGACTGTTAGGTTCGGGTTAGTAGACTAAGTTGACATTATCTGCATTGTTACTTATAGTTATAGACTGTCTGAAGTGTTACCATATATTCTTTGCTGTATGGATTCACAACATGAGGGTGAGAAAATAATACATTTATATTTTTGAGTGAAGTATTTCTTTAAACCAAAGCCAGATGGATGTTTCTGGCTTCCAGGAACCCGGAGTGTCTTCAAGGAAAGGAAGAACTTGTCTGCGCTCTCATTTTCCCTGAAGGGAAATTTGTTTCTCCCAGTCAGACTGAATTTGACGCAGCCATGTCATTACCTCGACAGACGAGTCTCTTCTCAAACGAGGTCCACAGAATTGGTGCAGTCAGTGGTTTGGGATGAAGTAGATGCATTTTAATGAAGCCTACCGCTGAGAAAACCAGAGAAAAGGACAAAAACAAGCCAACAGCTTGAGTTTAACTCAGGAGGACGTCTGGAACTGGCATCTTGTGTTTGATGTGATTAACTAGAAGGGTTTTAACATTGACACATAGCCTATTTTACTGGTGCACATCTAAACGCTCCGGCTATATAAACACATTTACACATCTGCCCCGTGAAAAGCATCATCCGACACATAATGCTGATAAAACGAGCACATCCAAAATCCCTTCAGAGGAAAATCAGGACAGGTGCAATAAATGGCGTTTGTCTTACAAACATGCATTTGCTAACAAATGAAGTGAATTGCTCTTGAGGGACGCAGTAAATCTGGCTCTTGGTTTCATGTCCTTGCTGTTTTTGGCACCTCACTCCCATCGGGCCGGAGGGACACAGTTTGTCTGTCCCACATTAATATTGATGTGATGTCCGGGCAGGGCCAAGTCTCTGTGTATTCAAATAAACATTGTGCTTCAGATGAACTGAAGGGCGTCGCTGACCTCGGCCATCGGTCCTGCTGAATCGACACGCCGTCCTCTGAGTTTCTGCCAGATTGGCACCAGAGGTCAATAGCTTGAGTCTGCAGATATTAAACAGTCTGACCGACATGTAAAGCGGCCAACCACAGTTAGGCTTGTTCTTATGTGCCATCATTTTTCCCATTTGTCATTGTTGCAGCTCGTCTCTTCCCAGCCTGTCAGTAACGCTCTGGACTGTGTGTCCCGAAAGCATCGTCAGCCAACTATTATTATCAGCAGTGTTTCCCGAAAACATCGTTCTAACAAACATTCGCAAACATCACTGCAAAGTTGTGTTGTTTGCAAACAAAGTTTCTTGTTTGCATGACATGTGACTCAATAAATCCATGATCTTGGGCAAAATAAGCAAGCTGACATTCAGTACAATCTGTATCTTTTATTTAGAAGACATACAAATGTCATTTACGTCTTTTAGTTTGTCAAGAGATTTAAAGCTTCATTTTTGAATAGAGCGCATGTGTGATCGTGCTCTAGTGCGTAAGAATGATTGAGTCTGGAAATAAAGCAAAATAACTGAGAAAATGAGAAATAGTGTGTCCGTAATTAATAGAAAAACATCTGCCATTAATTCGCTCTCAAACAGATTCATTAAAAGAAGTTATACTCCAACACCCGCGTGACATCATTAATGACCACTTTGTGACAATACGGTGTCGGGAAACAGTCGTGACTCGCTATTTGATTTCTTCAACAATGCATCGTACTATAGTAGTGAAGCAGCGAGTTACGGCGGTGTACGAGAAATGCACCCCTATTTACTTCCTGTCTCTATGAAAAGCACACTGTGCTCTGATTGGTCGGCTGGAGCAGTGTGTTGTGATTGGTCGAGCACTTCAGTGTGTTTGTGAAATGTCCCGCCCCTTACCATAACCACCAGTTTAACACACTACTAACTAACTCAACCAGGCCACGCCCCTTTATTCTGCATATGAATTATTAAAATGAGGAATATTGTGACGTGTTCGTTCCCGGAAGAAACTCGAGATACAATGGAGGCGTTTCAGGAGTTCAGAAACACTGACACTGGTATAGATAATAAGCTGGAATAAAGAGATGAACTCAAAACTCAAATGAATGAAATGTAAAAATGATAAGCAGGCCTTTTTTAGGGAAAAGACACGCAAATGTCTACATTTCTCAAATGTAGAGGAGCAGATGAGCAATTCAGCATTTCCAGGGTTCTCCATGCACTCAAAAGCCAAATTAAAATACTATTTACAGATGCAAATTCAATATCCGTCAACGTCTCCGAGAGGATTTTACAATACTATCATCTGCTGATGTTTTTAAATGAGCCATGGGTGGGGACAGTCGAATTATTCATGCAACATTTACACTAATGAGAAAGAGACTTTCCTCTGAGCGCTCCTGGAGCAAACTGGGGGAGTGTTTTCATAAAACTCGGCGGTAGATCCATATAAACCTGAGCTGGATATTAAATTATAAGGATATTAAAACTCTCCCTGGGGTGAAGCATGAGGCGTCGTCCGGAAGGAGGGCTGGGAGATTTTAATAAGAGTAAAATATTATCCTGGACATTTGTAATAAAGGGATAGTGCTGTATTTTCTCTCTGCCCCCATATTCATTCATTCTAAGAATTATTTATTGCCGCTCGAGGAACTGACACAGTTTTTCTCATTAGTTGTAGCGGCTTCCGTCAAGAAGTCAGATATGTGCTGCTTGCCAAGAAAGATTAGCGGTCGGTGTTGCATATGAACGTGAGAATAACCCTTAACGCAGGAAACATAAGCACCGGTTGACTGTATATAGACTTGACATTTTGGGACAGGTGTGCTTAACTGTCATTAGAATAATGTCACGATGCAAAGAATCTCAAAGAAACCAATCAGTGTTTTTGAACAAATCTTTTAAGTAAACAAAAGTTGGTTCTGTAGGCTCACTAAAGATGTGTTGATGGAATGATAAGACTTGATTTGGTCATGAACGACTCTGTTGATCAATCAATGACACACTCATAACACACAAATGACTACCAGCATAATTACTGCAGAAAGAGTCACTGAACCAGTGAACCAATCAAAACAAAGCTTTTTACTGGGGAAACTCTCTCAAAAACACTTTTTTATTTATTTTATTTTTTTACTCCAAGCAGATTTTTTGCCATGCCAATTTTAATGTAAGGATAAGACTTGATTCCATCACGAACAACTCTGTCGACTGAGTCAATGAATCAACGACTCACTCATAACACACATGACTCACTAAACGAATCTAAACAAATCTCTTTGCTGATTGCATTTAAGTCAAAACTGTGATGAATCTATCAAATATAATCTCCTGTCTTCTAGATGTTGGGTTGAAACATAACCTGGAAATGTTCTTGAACTGTGAGATTCATGTTCTTGTTCTTGACTTGTAAGATTCATTCATGTTTCTGAGTGAAATGAGATGCTCTAATACGGCACAACTGCTAATTCAATTTCAAACAATAATGTAGACATGTCTCCAAAGACGTAGCAGTTAAAAGAAGCATCTTTATTCCACACATTCATCCCCGTGAGACGGCTGTTGCTTTATCTATTGATTATAAGACTTACTCTGATCGATTCACCCTTTGCTGTTACTAATGCAGGTAATTTAGTCCCATGGCTGTTGTAATCCGACTCCTATCATTCAGTGCTTTAAACGGAGGCTCGTCTGCGACTGATAACACAGCGCAAATGATGGAGGTCTCAGATTATCAGCAGTGTCAAATAAATGGCATGTCATGAGGATAACCTGCCACAGTACAACACTACCGTCTTTATCAGATGTCCGTTGTTCTCTGCGTGAGGTTGAATGCATAATAAATGGTGCTGAGTCCGTGATGGCGGTGTGTGTGTGCCGAAAACCAGGGAATTAGGCCTGAAATGAGTCTCATTTGCAATAAATCCTCATCATCTGTACTCAGATCAGTCTCGGACAAAATAACCTGCCGGCTTGCTGGCGGCAAAACTTGCTCTCCGGTGACCCAGTGGAATAGAGATTGGTCATTTTCTGCACATTTTCCCCAATTAAACATGTTCCCCTGAGCGCAGGGGTCAACGGGGACCAACAATCGCTGTAGGGTTGAGCCGGAGCGTTTACGTGATCCATTGCCTTTATCCTGACAGGAAAATACAATGATGTAAAATGATCAAATTCTATTAAAACTGGCTCTGTGAGAAGCAGTATCAATTTTGGACGAGGCATCCTCGGCTAAATATAATCAGGCGCTCTTCGATTGAAAGCAGGTTTATACAATCGCTGTAATTTCATGGAGGTGTGCTCTCATAATCAAATGTTGCGTGCGCTAATGATTTTTTTTTTTTTTCTCTGGAAAGCTTCAATACAGTGATAAGACAGAAATAACCCTGCATCAGCAAACCAGATGCAAAGTGGGAATCGGAAAACCAATAACTCAGTAATTCGCCATCCTATTTCCCATTATGTTTTTAACTTCATGGCTTTTTAAGTGTGTTTTACCAAAATAAATCAAAGCGTATATCTTTGCTTGTCTGTGAAATTGAATCCCGTTCTAATTTCTGAGTATTCGCCGTCACATTTAACGCATCCAATTGCAAAATGGTACATTTTGTTTATTCCTCTGTGTGTGTGGAAATATTTAGAGCATTAATGATCAAATGCTTCATTATAAATGCAAGCTGGTTACAGCTGAATGAAGATTTGAGAGACGGGGAAGAAAAACAGCACAAGGATAAAAGCTGGTATTTTTGTAAAGACTGATGAAATATTGAATCCTTTCTCTCAAAGATTACCTTTCTCATGACTCTGTCCCTGTAAAATGAGACGAGGGGCATTTGTTGTGCTCCTGCTCCAGTCTTCCCCAGAGAACCTTGAATCGATGGAGAATCGCCGGTCTGGGTCTCTAACATGTAATCACAAACCTTCAGGTGATACACACCATGCTACCTTCTTACAGAGAAGTACGAGTTTGCAATTCTCTGCAGTGAAATAATGAAATGAAATGGATGTGTTGACCAGTTTCATAACTATTAGTTTATTTTTATATTCTCGACAAAGCTTTCTCTGCCCTGCTGCAACAAAATGATGAGCAAAAGATGCACATTAAGTGTATTTGAGACTGTATCTTATAATTTATCATTCTCGCATTGCAACAGACAATGATGATAAAGTAGTTTAGTCGATTCATAAAACGGCTGTGTTTAAGTGAAAAACGTTTTTTCTTCATCAGCACATAAAATGTGTAAACTGCATTGATCAGTCAACATTGGCAATTACAATTTATGTCCAATAATAATTAGCTTGTGCGATGATTGACACACGGCCAAATAAAAGTCATGCAGCAATGCAATTATGGGTTGCATTTTTTAAAATGTTGAGAATGCAGGGCAACAAGGAGCATATGTTTACATGCACTAATTTTCCGTTAGTCAGAATGTTCTGAAATGCTGCAATTCAATAAATATACAGTAGTTGTTTGCATGTGCATTACATGTATTCATGTCACATCATGTCATGACTTGCTTTTAGCCAATATTTAGTAAAAATTCAGTCTCATCCACTGACCAGTTCATAAAACATGACACAAATGCACAAATGCCTATTTGTCCATGTAGGGTCTACGTAATCATACACATAATGGATAAGTTGATCCGATTGAGACAATAGTCGCGTTAACATGTTTTAATCTGATTATTTCAGGTCTAAACCACCCATTTCAATCTGATTGAAATTGAACTTGGATTGAGCTCAATTGGATCGATTTAGGTGTTTACATAAGGGCTTTTCTGTCCGGTAACGTGTTTGGTTGTCGCTCGAAAAAGCAATATATAGGAACACTCTTTAATGGAAATCTTCCCAGGAAACATGTAGAAAGCAACAAAACATCTATGAACATACATAGACCAACAGCCACAGGAGGCTACGTTTACATGTGACCGGCTATTTTCATAAATGGACATTTCACCCTCTCTGTTTTCAAAAATAACATTGTGCACATCTGTCAGTTTTCAGAAAAGTGTTCGTTTACACCATAGACTGTAAAAAATATGGACAAAGTGTCTGTGACGTCTTCCATAGACTTTCTGAAGAACGGTTTTGAGGGCGTTTATGGGCGGCGCCATCTTGGAAAATCTATTGATATTTCAATTCAAATGTTCAGAAAGGATCCAGAGGTGGTCTGATGTGTTGTGTCAGATGTTTTCCTCTACGGTCAGTTTTATGGATGGCGCATCTTTCAGGACGGCGAGAAAGGTTTACGTCACGGATTAAACAAGTGAGGGTGGAGCCGTTATGAATATTTGAAGAGCCTGTGAAAGAGTGAGCGTGCGTGGCATTGTCTCCCATCTATCCAAGGCAGCTCTCTGTCATTCAGGTGTGTGCTGAGATCCACCGGCACAGGGGAATGAAATGTCAGGCCCGTTTGAAGGCTCTGGCACATTGACGTTCTGTATGAAACCCAGACACGTTCAGCTCACCTCTGATTCCTCCATATGTGGCAGTGAGGAGTAATTATGAGAGACGTGTCAACACCTCGAGAGTGATTCCTGCACACACGACACCTTGAAATGAGAAAGCGCTGCTGGTTTTATGATTTTACCTTGTAATGCAAGAGTATTAAACCAAGAGTATTTAGATTTTTCTTGGCTATGTGTTAATTAAAGGTGAAGTATGTTTTGTAATGTATTCAATGTTAACATTATTTCTTATCCGCCAACTTAATACAGAAAAGGCAAAGAACGTCTTTTTAAAGTTCCCCCTGTGGTGAAAATCCAGTTTTTAATGTTGTCTATATGTCTATATGGTGTTTTTAATACGCTTTAAGACACACCATGTGTAAGTTCATAAGTTGACAGCATTGCTGAGTATTTCCTCCTTAAAACTGAAGTGAACCAAAGACAGTCTCAAAAACACGGTGTGAAATCGCTGGTGTTTCTGACGTCACAAACGACCTTGTAACCAATCAGATCAACGTGTGATCGTCAACCAGTGGATCTCTGAGTGAGGGAGTGAGTGGAGGCGGGGCTCATTTGCATATTCATAGAACCGCGCATACTAAATGAAGCAAGGGTGTCGAGTTACATTCAAGACATTTTAAGGCACGGAGAATATTTTTCAAGGAAAAAAACTTTTTGGTGATTAAAGATGAGTTTTAAGGGATAAAATTATTGACCACAGGGGGACTTTAAAGGTTGAAAAACATTTTTAAAAAAGTATGGAACTTGATCTGTTTGTCTAATAAGTTATTTAAAGGTAATAGATAGTATTGAACTTAAATATAGTATTGCACTAACAGAGAGGGTAATAAAAGTAATATGATTTTAAGAAGTCTGTGGTCAACATATTTTCACTTTTTGATTACAAATACAGCTCCAGTGAATAAATCTCTGCGTGGAGCATAAAACGAGACTAAGTATGAGTGTTGTCTTTCTATAACCTTCTGTTCTTTATTGTTAATTGGATGCGTCTGTCGTTTACGCTGCAGCGATCACACACTCTTCTGAACCTCTGATACACAGGTGACCTTTTCCTCCTGCCCACCCGGAAGCTTTTCCAGAGACGTCTGTACACTCCAGGCCTATATGATCGTCATGCATGAAATCACAATATAAAGAACCTTGAACCTTTCTAGTCCCGTTGGTATATAAGTAGGCGTTTAGTATGCAGTGCGTTGCAGATTTAGCTTTCTGCATATTGTTTCCTTGATGTCATTTCGGCAGGACCGTATTTTACGAGAGAAGTGCACATTTTATGATTATCATGCTTGTGCGATCCAACTACACTTCCCGTTATTGTCTGCAGCGGCGTGAGAATGATGAAAAATAAAGCATCAATGACACACAACCCTTGCTCTTCATTTTGTGCTGAAACTAAATGTTTTTGGAGAATTTAAATAAATGTGAACTTTCCCAGCGAGTCGTTTATTCTGACCCAAATCACTTGAACGCATCACATCCTAATCGCTGCTTCTGAACTTCGTATGAGAAAAAGTAAGACCTTCGTAAGAGGACTTGAAGACAGCATATATGTCACAGTCTTCTAAACTATTAAACATAAGATTTCATGAATATCAAAACACATCAAAATTCGTATTTTTTGAAGTCAAGAAGCTGATGAAAGTGGAGAAAAACATCAAAGAATATTTCTGTATAAAGTGCGTGCAAATGCTCAGTATGCATATGATATATCATACATTTGCCCAGTGTTATATTAATATTATTGACACACTATTAACAATTTAATTAGATTTCATGTTTAGATTTTCTTTTTTCATTATAATTTTAGTTTAGTTTTAGTAATTTTGTTATTTTTATTAGGGTTTCTTGGTTACACTTTCTATTTATAATGCATTATAAGGTTATCCTTAATGCATTATAATACATGCATAATGCCTTATTAACAACTTTATTGTATAATCTGATAAATAATCATAACAACAGTTACAATACATTATAATACTTACCTATTTGTAGTTATAACTTTTAAAATTAATATGCATTATAACACCAGATGAAGCCTGCATTTATACTGCACTATAAGGGTATTCTTGATGCATTATAATATACATATAATGCCTTATAATATGATGTATTATCTAATAAATAATCATGACAACAGATTACAATAACAAGATTACTATGCATTAAAACACCATGAAGCCTGCATTTATACTGCATCATACGGGTATTCATGCATTATAATACCATGCTTATAAGCAACCTTATACACAACACATCTAGAGCATTGTTCGTAAACTAGTATTATATTCCGCTATGTTTGATCTGAGAACAGCTAGGGAGGTTGATTTGCCTGTGGGAAGAAATAATTTTCCCCATTATGACACAGTCAGAGAATCATCACACAGAGAAACTATCCTGAGCTCCTGAATGCCCATTACGGCCCATCAAACACTGTTTCAGTGCCTTTTTCTCAGCCCTCAGACTCAATTTCCAGGCATTCTGGGAACGGGTTGGATCATGTTAGTAAATCACAGGGCAGCGCTGAAGGATCAGGAGAGAGCGCAGGGGGCCGGTCGCGTGACGCCTCTGAGGTAATCACCAGAGACAGAAAACTACGTTTACCAGGGTCTGTTAGTAATTAAGGTTAATTGGCACATGTATCTTAGCCTGCCGCGCTCGCTGCGTGTTCCTGTGCTGATCCTGTTACAGATTCATTGAACCTGGAGTTACAGATAAAGGACTTTAATTTTGCTAAATGCTTTTATTTTGCTCTGAATACACATTGAAAAGCATTAGCATATCCCAGACTGTCTGTGAGAATAACATGGCAACGTTTGAGCAAATATACTTGCATGCTAATATACTATTAACTTTTTTCAGCTGTGTGTAAATGCTGATATATTAGTCATCCATTTACACAGCCAACAGAAAATACAGATGCATGACCTGATTGATGAAATAATGCTGCTCAGGGCTCATCATGGCTTAATCGACCTACTCGAAATAGTATTTACCAGTAAAATTGAGCTCTGTCTCATCTCGGTATGAATTTGGTAAGATATCTTAAGACAAAGGTTTTAAACAGAACCAAATTAGGGTTCTTCGGCTTGTAACAATAGCAGAACCCTTTTTGGTGCTAAAAATGTAGATTTTGGACAACATTTTAAATAAACTTTTTTATAAGGTTCCACTTTGAAAGTGCTATGTGTTATAAATAACCTGTTCAACAATATTTTTTTTTTCATTAATATTAGTATATTAGTATCTTAATTTTATTACTATTAATAATATTTGTATATATTATTTATTAATTTTGGGGGTTTCTTTTGTCTTCTATCTGCCTGGTCTTATTAAATCTTGTTGCCTCTATTTGGGTTTGTTTGTTTTTAAAACAGCATGTTGTGTCAATTAGGTTCTTTTATTTTTTATTGGCATGGCAGATTGTGCAAAAGTGCTCTAATAACAGTTGTTAGCTGAATACATTAATAAATAACAATTGACACTGGACACAATATAGATGTAATGAAGACCAAGTTTCAGTGAAATATCTCCACAATCCTATAGGCATATTGACTGGTTTAGTCTTTGACAAGAGTTGTATGTTTGTGCATGCATATGACATGGGAAAATCCTGAAACATTGAATACACATGCAGAACAAATGCTCTCAACACACATCAGGATTCAGTTACACTGATGTGCATTGAAACCACTTTCTCTTTCTGTTTTTGTATTGGAAACCTGGTTTAATGTTTCAAATCGTGAAAACTCAATTCAGTGTGGTTCAAAGCCAGCTGGTCTATAATGTGTTGAAGACTCTCTCACACACATTCACACATCATGCTTGTCAATCATCTGTCTGACAGCTGGTTTGACCTATAGCGTCGCTGCGGCTCAGTCGGAGAGTGTGTGTTCGTGTGCGGGATGTAAATTAATTCAGTTCAGTTCAGAGAGAAGTTTAAGGGTGACGTCCAGCTAACAAACTTAAGTTTAAAATATTATTCAAATATTCGGTTACACTTTACAATAAGGTTTCATTTGTGAACTTTAGTTAATGTTAACTAACATGAACTAACCATGAGCAATACATTTGTTGCAGTATTTATTCATCTTTGTTAACGTCCAGCTGTTCATTGTTTGTTCATGTTAGTTCACAGTGCATTAACTAATGTAAACAAATACAACCTTCGACTTTATTAATGTAGGCCTATTAGTAAATGTTGAAATTAACAAGATAACTAAATGCTGTAGAAGTATTGTTCATTCTTAGTTCATGTTAACTAGTTAACTATGGATAACTAATGAAACCTTATTGTTAAGTGTTACCAAATATTCTATTTGGGCATAGAAATATTAAAATATTCAAAAGCTTCAAAGATTCAAAGCTTAAAACGACCTTCTTAAAGCATTTATTTAATAAATTTCCAAAAGTGGTTATTTTGGATATTGTGTGATTTGTGACGTCACATGGTCAAATACATTTGCATATGAAAACCTCCAGAGCAACACATCGACGAATACCATAATGTTCAACGAATTCCATAATGTTCCTGAAAATGATATCTTTATTTTCTCAGAGTGTTGATTTGTGGGTTAGTAGGCCGTAGGGGATAGAATACTGTATGTGTGTGTGTGTGTGTGTGTGTGTGTGTGTGTGTGTGTGTGTGTGTGTGTGTGTGTGTGTGTGTGTTCTTCAGAAATACAGCACACAGTATCAAACTAGCCAACCGCAGCATCTCAACAGCTTAAATAGATTTGTGTCTTTTGTCTGTGTTGAGTGGGAACTGTGATTCACTCTCTTTATCAAAAACACAAAACAACAGCCACTCCTCCAACCTCATCCTGAAAGACAGACTTCTCCTGACACAAGGCTTGCTCTCTCTGTCTCTCTGACAGCATCTCTCTCACACACACACACAGATCAACATCCTCCGTGAGACCTGCTTTTCACACACCATCAAACCCGTCTGCGCTGAGGCACAGATATCCTCTATACACACTGCCCAGGAGTCTTTCAGCAGAAATAACCTCCACACACAGCACAAGTCAGCTGATGTTTCTTTCCTTAAAGTCGAGATGAAATAAACAAGAAGTCCTATTTCATTTCTTAAAGAGGACCTTAAAGGTGACATATTATGGCCCTTTTCAAAAGATGTAATATAAATCTATGGTGTCCTCAGAATGTGTCTGAAATTTCAGCTCAAAATAGCAGTTTTTGTGTGTGTCCCTTTAAATGCAAATGAGCTGCTGCTCCGCCTCCATTCAGAAGAGGGCGGAGCCTTTAGACTAACTTCATTGCCAATATCACTCATCCAAAATCTCAGAAATAACCAGTAGCAAGTGCAGCCTTATGGTGTGTTCACACCGAACGCGAATAGAGCGTAAAATACGCGTCTATCGCGTCTAGTTAGACGCTTGAACATTTTGAACCCATTCGCGTTTCCGCGTCACTCGCGAATTAAAAAACAACAACTTACTGGCATAAGTTTCCGTCATGTCTGAAATAAAAGATATTGCTGCTCTGTACTTGTCGTGGAAGTCCCAAATACGGAGGAAAGCCAAACGCCGACGCGTCGCCCAATCCGCGTCATTCGCGTCTTTGCATTGACTTTGTATGTAATCTACTCGTGCAAATAATTAAATTCGCGTTCAGTGTGAACACACCATTACAGAGAGACTCAGGAAGAGTTTCAGTTTTAGATGCACACACCTGAACATTTCTGGGCTGCGTTTCACGAAACCTTCTTAACGCTACGTCGTTCTTAAGTTACACCTTAAGCTGTACCTTATCGTTAATACGTGTTTCCCGAAACGTTCTTAGTTAAGTATACCTTCTGTAAGTCATACGTTTGGAAGGTTGGTCTGGAGCACTCTTAGCTTTACCTTATCACTGTTAAAGGTCTATATGAATATAATTCTGAAGTTTTAATACACCCAGACAGTGTTCAATTAGGCTAATTCAAGTGTTTTCATGCAAAGAATAAAATTGTCATTACACTGATTGTTGTTACAATTTTAATTATATTATTATATATAATACAATTTTATAAATTTATTTTAATTAAAGAGCGCTTTTAAAGGCCAGTGAAAGCATAGGCTACTGTCAGTTAAGTCCTATTCGGACGCTAATATTGTTTATCATGGGCTCGTACGGTATTTTAAACATTTACAGGGGTAAGTCGGTTATTTTAGTGCCGTCCGAATCCATAATATCAGTGTTTTTTCTCACCCAACCCGCGTAAAAATCTCTGTCCAAATTAGTACCTACTGATTTTTTGACAAACAGGTCGTGTGGTAATTTAATTGCCGTCTGAATCCACATCTCTGAGTTTACAAGAAGAGATTCAAAATTCACTGTTTAAATCCTTTTTGATCACTGCCGAGCACCGTAGCTACATGACGTACTCTTTTATTACTGAAATGCTTGAAAGTATTTACAAGAACAGTATTTCATCGCAGCTCACCTCAGCGAACAAAAATGGGAAAGAGAAGAAAGCACATCAAAAATTTAAATGGTTATGATGGCAGCAATATATGATACAATTAAAAAATATGTAGGCAAGGCTATTATAGGCTGTTATAGTTTAGATTATTTTTATAATATCCCATGAGTCCTAGTAAATGCAATTTCAACTATTTCTGAAGTGCTTCTTTTATAAAGAACAGCGCTTTCTCACATAAGCAGCCCCTGCACGAGAGAATAATTGATTCTCGAGTCATCGATATCAACAGATTCAGCACCATCGCCACGGACAGCACCCGGTAACGTCCGACGTAAGAAGGTATATCTTAAGCAGCTTTCTAAGGTATAGTTCGGGGAACACGTCTAGAAATGGTATACCTTCAGTTAAGTTATACCTTAAGAGCCTTCGTATCGCGCTAAGAGACAACGTTATCGGGAAACGCAGCCCTGAACAGTAATGAATACATTTATTTAGTTGTTGTGGAGTTGTTAAGTTGTTGTGGACATTTTCCAAACACACTCGAAGCGCTCGACCAATCACAACACACTGCTCCAGCCGACCAATCAGAGCACAGTGTGCTTTTCAGAAGGAGGGGCTTCATAGAGACAGGAAGTAAACAGAGCGTTACTGACAGACTGGGAAGAAGGAGCCGCAAAAATGGAGAATATGAGGAAATAATCAACATTACAGCAGGAAAACCTGTTCTAGTAGAGCCTGAAACTACATCAAGACTTTATAAAAGGTATATTCTGCATGAATATCCTACAAATATTAAATTCAAGTTTATTTGCATTGGCCTTTTTTTTAAAAGATGTTTATCTCAAAGCAACTTCAGAGAAAATGCTACAATATAAATATCAAATATCAAATCAAATATGTCCTGGGGTTTTGCTTCATTTTTCTCCAGATGAATGTTTAGTTTTCTCTGTGTTACAGAAGTAAAATGAGTTGCATATTGACATTAAACTACTAGACTGTAAAAAATGATTTTTCAAAGATTCATGTTTTACAAAAAAAATTATTTCAGTCGTTCTACTTGAAAAATTGAAGGCAAGAACATCCCGAATAACAGCAGCATTAAATATCCTGTAATATTCATGTGGAAGCATCAGTGTTTCTAAAGGTCAAAGGTGACATTTTGACTAGAATGTGATCAGACTGAAATCACAAATAATTTCCATTTAAGTGACATAAATGTCATTGCGTTCGTGTCTGTGTGTGTTTCTTCGTGCTGTGAAGAGAAGCTCGGTCAGCACAGATGGCCAGAGAGGGCATTAGCCCTGAGGTCACAGCTGACACACACACACACACATGCACGCACTCACTCACTCACTCACTCACACACACACACACACACACACACACACACACACACACGCACTCACTCACTCACTCACTCACACACACACACACACACACACACGCACACACACACACGCATGCACTCACTCACTCACTCACTCACTCACACACACACACACACACACACACGCACGCACACACACACACACACACACGCACACACACACACACGCACTCACTCACTCACTCACTCACACACACACACACACACACGCACTCACTCACTCACTCACACACACACACACACGCACGCACACACACACACACACACACACACTCACTCACTCACACACACACACGCACTCACTCACACACACACACACACACACACACATACACACACTCACACACACTCAAACACGCACACTCACACACACACACACACAGACACAGACACGCAGACGCACACACTCACACTCACACACACACACACACACACACTCACACTCACACACACAGACACGCAGACGCACACACTCACACTCACACACACACACACACACACACACACACACACTCACACTCACACACACAGACACGCACACACTCACACTCACACACACAGACACGCACACACTCAAACACACACACATATTCACTCACTCTCACACACACACTTATACAATCACTCACACACACACTCAAACACACACACCCACACTCACACACACACACACACACACATGCTCTGGAGCCCAGCTCCACTTTTAAGGACCCTTGTGTGTGATAAAGCTCTTCTTTGGTGTTTTCCTTCACCTGGTCTCTGTCTCTCTTCCTTCTGTCTGTGTCTCAGTGACGGTTTCCCCCAAAGGCTCTGTAAGCATTCACGTATCACTGGGTTTGGCAAACCGCTAAACACAAGCACACACACACACACACACACTCACACTTTCCCTTCAAACTCTTACACACACTGGCATCTTCATGGTTTTTGTCTCTTGTCAAGTACAAGAATCTGAAAATAAAAAAACAACAGCTTCAGGATAGGAGAGATCACATGACTTCTGAAGTCAGAAAAAGTCTTTGTTTGGATTGTGATTCTCATCCACAAGTAATTATGATTTTTCTTTGGTAGAAAAGACTATTCTTTGATTTTATACAAGTATGAAATATAGCCTATATAATGAATAGAAAATAATAAAACTGAAAAATTAAAATAAGTAAATCATGGGAAACATATAAGTATCTTCTGTTGCTTCCAAAGTGCAGTACTAAATGAAAAAAAAAGAAGATATTAAAAAAATAAGCAAAAATTTGGCCATATTCATCCTGATCAACCCCTTTCCTTCTGGGGCATAAGTGTATGTATATATAAAATTAAATAATGTGCAACTTATACATTTGTGTGGATGACACCCACAGGAGAATGTATGTGCAACAAAAAAATCTTGGAAACAATAATGATCATGTTAAGTGATATATTTTGTATATTTCTGTTTTGATGTTGATAAAGTGGCACTTTGTTGTATTGATTGATAGTTCCCGGTTTTCATGATACCAACAAAAACAATTAGAAATGCTGCTTTTTCTGAAGAACTTTATTTGTGTAACTATATACAGATTCAGACTGGTTTGATTTGTCACACTGAAACTTCCAGACTGTGTGGCGTATCATGAAGAGTGATCAGCGTGTTCCTTCTCTGCCTGTCTGCGGTTTGACTTTCTGTTGCTATTATTATTGTTCTCTTTATCTCTGCGCAGAGCGGCACATCATATCGTCGCCTGACAGCGCGCTTGTTGCTACGGGAAACCTCTCATTAAAACGTGTTGGCGTTCTCAGATGATAAAGGCCTTGACGAGCACAGATGTTAAAGTAAACATGTCTGAGATTTAGACGAAGATTCAGATACACAAGAGCCTGTTGCTTTTCTTTTTTTCTTCTTTTCTTTTTTTTTTTTCTGCGGTTAAAGGCGTCATCCGGACCTGCAATTAGTTGATTCACAGAAGCTCTAAAAATGCTGGTTTGAAAATAGGACATGGAAAAACACATGATGAGAAGCACAGAGTTATAGATGGAAGTGTGTGTGAACAGAAGGGACGGGGTTTGATAGTTTGTGCATGTGAATAAAAAGTCAAATAAACATGATTTTTACTAGAAGAATTGTATGTTTGTTTATAACTAAATTACCAGCATTGCATCACACAGTAGCATGATTGTTATTATATGAATATTGCAGTTTACTTACCAATAGGGGTGTAACAATTTATTGTGTTACAATATCGCAATACAAAAAAATGCAACAGTATCATGGATAGTGACAATATTTATTGTGTATAATTCACCCAAAATGAAGATTACTGTGTGAGAGAAAAAATCAAGTTTACAGAGTTTTAGTGTCAGTACTACATTAAACTACTATATAATGTTGAATATAATGTATAATAATGCAATAGGGGAATATTTCTGATAATGCCAAATGTCTGTTACCAGTAAAAAGTGGCCGACATTATTTTAAATATATCTAGTCAGTGAAAGAGTGCAAACATATTCATCTAAAATAATTCAGTATTTTCAGCTTCAGAATCATGAATATTGTTATTCTGGTGTCTCTATTGTCCTGTGCGTTGGGTTTCAGCACCGAGTCCAACACTATTCATTTACACACACAATGTTACACCAAATTTAGCATTTTAATCAACAGTGAATGTTTTTGTTAACCTTTTACCATATGTCTTGGAGTATCGCAATAATATCGTATTGTGAGTTCAGAATCGTGACATGTACCGCTACACCCTTACTTATCAACATAACGTCAGTCGCTTTTGCAGTCAGTTTGTCTCTTCATGTAAGTTGTTGCCTATATATGTACACAAAAAAATGCTGGGTTGTTTTAACCCAATTTTGTTTTAACCCAGCCATTTGGTAAATTTTTTAAATTGCATTTTTAATCCAACGTTTGGGTTCGTCCATATTTTACCCAAAATTGTGTTAAAACAACCCAGAATTTTTTAGAGTGCTTCCAAATGAGTCCAGTGAAAACTTCAGTGCTGGTTAGTGTGTGTGTGCGTGTGTGCGAGCGTGCGTGTGTGTGTGTGTGTGTGTGTGTGTGTGTGTGTGTGTGTGTGTGTGTGTGTGTGTGTGTGTGTGTGTGTGTGTGCGTGTGCGTGCGTGCGTGTGTTAGTTGCCTGTGCAGACAGTAGACAGCTAGGGTTTGAAACAAAGGATGTAAGTGACAGAATGAGAGGTGTGATACTCTAAAGGTTACACAGCTCTAAGTGATCAGAGCCGGTCAGACAGGGAGTGTGTTGCAGTCGGCCAGTCACTATTGATCAAACACACTGTCATTACTCGCTCTCTCGCTGTAGGTCAGCGCTGTGCTGTTTTTACGAGGCTGTAATTTTCCCTGTGTTTTTATTCTCGGCACTTGCTGGAGTTGGTGCATCAGCCCTCCGGGAAACGCCTCAGAATCACAGAATCACAGACAGACGGAGATTCACCTGACGGCACACAGTGTTATTTTGGTCTCGGTGCGTCAGTCAGAGGTGTGTGTCTGTGTGTGTGTGTGTGTGTGTGTGTGTGTGTGTGTGTGTGTGTCCTGGTCACACTGGTCACCTGCTCTCATTACCACACACACATACAGAGAGAACCATCTCCGCTCTTCTAGAACATCACACACACAGTTCAGATGTTTAATTCAAAATTTCATATTTAATAGATTATATATATACAGTGAAGAAAATAAGTATTTGAACACCCTGCTATTTTGCAAGTTCTCCCACTTTGAAATCATGGAGGGGTCTGAAATTGTCATCGTAGGTGCATGTCCACTGTGAGAGACATAATCTAAAAAAAAAAAATCCAGAAATCACAATGTATGATTTTTTAACTATTTATTTGTAAGATACAGCTGCAAATAAGTATTTGAACACCTGTCTATCAGCTAGAGTTCTGACCCTCAAAGACCTGTTAGTCTGCCTTTAAAATGTCCACCTTCACTCCATTTATTATCCTAAATTAGATGCACCTATTTGAGGTCATTAGCTGCATAAAGACCCCTGTCCACCCCATACAATCAGTAAGAATCCAACTACTAACATGGCCAAGACCAAAGAGCTGTTCAAAGACACTAGAGACAAAATTGTACACCTCCACAAGGCTGGAAAGGGCTACGGGGAAATTGCCAAGCAGCTTGGTGAAAAAAGGTGCACTGTTGGAGCAATCATTAGAAAATGGAAGAAGCTAAACATGACTGTCAATCTCCCTCGGACTGGGGCTCCATGCAAGATCTCACCTCGTGGGGTCTCAATGATCCTAAGAAAGGTGAGAAATCAGCCCAGAACTACACGGGAGGAGCTGGTCAATGACCTGAAAAGATCTGGGACCACCGTTTCCAAGGTTACTGTTGGTAATACACTAAGACGTCATGGTTTGAAATCATGCATGGCACGGAAGGTTCCCCTGCTTAAACCAGCACATGTCAAGGCCCGTCTTAAGTTTGCCAATGACCATTTGGATGATCCAGAGGAGTCATGGGAGAAAGTCATGTGGTCAGATGAGACCAAAATAGAACTTTTTGGTCATAATTCCACTAACCGTGTTTGGAGGAAGAAGAATGATGAGTACCATCCCAAGAACACCATCCCTACTGTGAAGCATGGGGGTGGTAGCATCATGCTTTGGGGGTGTTTTTCTGCACATGGGACAGGGCGACTGCACTGTATTAAGGAGAGGATGACCGGGGCCATGTATTGCGAGATTTTGGGGAACAACCTCCTTCCCTCAGTTAGAGCATTGAAGATGGGTCGAGGCTGGGTCTTCCAACATGACAATGACCCGAAGCACACAGCCAGGATAACCAAGGAGTGGCTCTGTAAGAAGCATATCAAGGTTCTGGCGTGGCCTAACCAGTCTCCAGACCTAAACCCAATAGAGAATCTTTGGAGGGAGCTCAAACTCTCAGCGACAGCCCAGAAACCTGACTGATCTAGAGAAGATCTGTGTGGAGGAGTGGGCCAAAATCCCTCCTGCAGTGTGTGCAAACCTGGTGAAAAACTACAGGAAACGTTTGACCTCTGTAATTGCAAACAAAGGCTACTGTACCAAATATTAACATTGATTTTTTCAGGTGTTCAAATACTTATTTGCAGCTGTATCTTACAAATAAATAGTTAAAAAATCATCCATAGTGATTTCTGGATATTTTTTTTAGATTATGTCTCTCACAGTGGACATGCACCTACGATGACAATTTCAGACCCCTTCATGATTTCTAAGTGGGAGAACTTGCAAAATAGCAGGGTGTTCAAATACTTATTTTCTTCACTGTATATATATATATATATATATATTTGTGCCTAAAACTATAATATACAGTAATATAAAATGATTTAATATCAAAATATTACGTATTGCTTAACATATTGTAGCCTAATATATTGCTTACATTTATAAGAAATTAAATATTGCTAAATGGTGTGTGTGTGTGTGTGTGTGTGTGTGTGTGTGTGTGTGTGTGTGTGTGTGTGTGTGTGTGTGTGAGTGTGTGTGTGTGTGTGTGTGTGTGGGGGGGGGGGTTGTTTATGTGATTTATGAGGACACAAATTTGGATAATGACATGTGTATTACACTGGTATTACAACTTACACGTGACTTATGAGGACATTTCAAAAGTCCTCATAAATCAAATGGCTTAAAAAACATAAAAAACAATGTTTTATTAAAAAATTAAAATGCAGCATGTCTCCTGTGATGGGTAGGTTTAGGGACAGGGGCAGTGTGTGTGTGTGTGTGTGTGTGTGTGTGTGTGTGTGTGTGTGTGTGTGTGTGTGTGTGTGTGTGTGTGTGTGTGTGTGTGTGTGTGTGTGTGTGTGTGTGTGTGCGTGCGTGTGTGTGTGTGTGTGTGTGTGTGTGTGTGTGTGTGTGTGTGTAAGGGGATAGAATATATAGTTTTTACAGTATAAAAACCATTATGCCTATGGAGAGTCCTCATAATGCTGTTGCACCAACATGTGTGTGTGTGTGTGTGTGTGTGTGTGTGTGTGAGAGAGAGAGAGAGAGAGAGAGAGAGAGAGAGAGTGGCCAAATGAAATGAATGTAAAAGCCTGTGGTGCTGTTATAATATCGCAGGGCAGTGTTGTTGGGCTCTGGGTGTTTTTCTGTTGTGACCTTCTCATCTATCCAATGGCGTTCTAATACTCGTGGTATAAAAGATGGGTACTACTTACACATGTCTGAGTTCGCAGATGCTGGCGCTTTTATTCCATTGCATTGTGGGATAGAGTATCGAACACAGAATAGGCTACTTGTATTCTGCATATTTTGGCAGTAGGTCATATAGATATTTC
>JAULUF010000078.1:2032500-2050000 GCA_031834385.1 Semotilus atromaculatus | reverse complement strand
CTTATCTAGACAAACCATCGGCATTTCACTAATAAATAAAACAGTTGAAGTTTTATAAGCACAAATGCTGGCCTTGCTCTGTTCTGTGATGCGCGTTCGTGACTCACGTAATACACAGTTACGTTGAAAAGGTCACGTGTCGGCGGAAGTACCGAGTCAGTGTTTACGAATGTGAGGAAGGAGGACCATATACACATATTCAAATGTCTTTGTGTCAGTTTATCGTTTAAATGCCCATTTCGTGTGCGTATCCTGGGTGTTTTAATATTAAAAAGGCTAAAAGAGAATTCGTCATAGGGCTGGGCAATTTAATCGATTCTGCGATATAAATCGATATTTTTTTCCCCAAGAAAGTATCGATTTTTAAGCCGCGAGTATCGATACATACGTCCCATTCAAATCCCCCGTGTTTTCCCCCGTTCGCGTTGCAGGACGAGCGATTTGTTCAGCCAGCTGCTAGTGTCGCTGTAGAGTAAACTTTACACAGACGCTGACATAGACGGCCGCTGGAGCGTGCAACTTTCCCATACCTCTCATACCGGGAATTGAGAAAAATGCCTGTTTCGTGTTCTGCTTGGGACTTTACAAATCACTCCACACAATTGAAAACAGGTCTCGAGGAATTACCTTTCACAAGACTGAACATTTGTTTCTGGTTGTATTTGGTCATCATGATATAATTAGTAATAGTAACGTTCAGAGGAGAAAGGCCGCGAAATTTAAAAATACTGCTGTTATTGTGTCACGAAATGTAGTTTTAATAGTCTTTCAGTCGACAGTGTAGTTGTTTAAAGATCAAATCTGTGGTTTATTTATAAAGATACCGCCTATTTAAAATTTTGATCTGACGTTTTTGGAGTTGTGACATCCATGAGATCAGCGGGCGCTCATGTACCCCGCCTGGAACAGCCGTACCTCGGCTAGTGCTTCTGACGTGTGCCGCTGGCTCTGGTGGCTCTAGTCTAACGTTAGTGGTTAAACATGAGATATAATTCGTCTTGTGTATATCTAACGGGCTATCTTTGGTCTCATTAATCTATAATTAGTTTTCTGGCAAATCGAGGGCAAAGTGAAGTTTCATAACTTTATATTTAGACTATTAAACTATTTACTATTACTTCTCACTTTATCTTATATTTATTTGCATTGCACTGTAGTTGTACCATATGTATTACCATAAATGATCCATCAGTTATCTTTGTTATTGGTAAAATTGGGCCAATCACAGAAAATGATTTTTCCACAATAAGAAAACTATTTAATTTAATGTGAAAATTAAATTATATCTTAGTATAATGGGAGTCTTCACAATTCTTATCCAAGAATAAAAAGCCAGATACATGACAAGCCTGAGCTTTGACAATTCCTTATTAAAAAAATATTTTATAAGTCTAACTATCGAGTTTTTAAATAACTAGAGATGGAACTGTTTGTACACCACATACAAACCACTGAAATCGGCTGATAAATGTAAAAAATAAAAATTATCTTACAACATTGCATAAAGTACTTTGCATTTTCAAGCTGTAGACCCTCTGTCCAGTCAGAGTCAATATATATATATTGTGTAATTGATGTTTTTAATAAAAATTTATGTTTTTAGTTTTCAGTTTTAGTTTAGTTTTAGTTTTCAGTTCAATTAATTCAATCCAAGTAAATGGAACACTCACAAGATGTCACAAATCACTCTTTCCCTTTTAAATCTTTCAGAAAATGATGTAAGTGTATCGAATTATATCGAATCGTATCGAATCGTATCGTTGGCTGAATATCGTGATATATATCGTATCGTGAGCTGAATATCGTGTATCGTATCGTATCGTGAGATTAGTGTATCGCTACAGCCCTAATTCGTCAGGACAGAAGCGTGACCTTTTCAACGTAACTGCGTATTACGTGAGTCACGAACGCGCATCACAGAACAGAGCAAGGCCAGCATTTGTGCTTATAAAACTTAAACTGTTTTATTTATTTGTGAAATGCCGATGGTTTGTCTAGATAAGACCCTTATTCATCGTCTGGTGTCGTTTAAAGCCCTTTGAAGCTGCACTGAAACTGTCATTTGGACCTTGAACCGTTTGGGTCCTGTTGAAGTCCATTATATGGAGAAAAATCCTGGAATGTTTTCATCAAAAACCTTCATTTCTTTTCCACTGAAGAAAGAAAGACATGGACATCTTGGATGACATGGGGGGAGGAAATTATCAGCAAAAGTTTTTTTTTAAAGTGAACTAATCCTTTAACATGAACTAAGAAAGAACAATACTTCTTCAGCATTTATTAAAATGAGTTAATATTAATTTCAACATTTACTAAAACGTTATTAAAATCAAAGGTTGTATTTGTTTACATTAGTTAATGCACTGTGAACTAACATGAACAAACAATGAACAGCTGTGTTTTTATTAACTAACATTAACAAAGATTAATAAATACTGTAACAAATGTATTGCTCATTGTTAGTTCATGTTAGTTCATTAGCTTATGTTAACTAATGAACCTTATTGTAAAGTGTTACTGGTTTAATATACAGATGCACAGAACGTTTAAAATTTGGGGGTCAGTAAGATTTTGTTACAATGTTACAGAAAAATGCTGTTCTTTTGAAGAATTTTTTTTATCAAAGAATCCTGGAAAATAATTATCACTGTTTCCACAAAAATGTGAAGTGAAATTAACTGTTTTCAACACTAATAATAATCATAAATGTTTCTTGATCTGCAAATCATCATATTATCCTGATTTCTGAAGGATCATGTGACACTGAAGACTGGAGTAATGATGCTGAAAATACAGCTTTGATCACAGGAATAAATTACACTTTACAGGTATTTACATACAAAAAAAAGGTATTTTGAATTAAAATAATATTTTTACTGTGTTTTTGATTAAATAAATGCAGTCTTGCTGAGCAGAAGAGACTGTTCAAAAACATGAAACATCTTCCTGACCCCAAACTTTTGAATGGTAGTGTATGAAGTGGGATTTTAGACCAATGAGATGCCAGTGTGGGCGGGGCTATCCAGCATGACGTCACAAGTAGAAACCAAGTAACTGACCAAATATCTCAGTTTAGGACAGAAACGTGTTGCTTTGTTGTGTCACGCCTGTTATGCTACATTGGTCATCATAACACTATATATTTACATCATAAATGTAGAAAAGGGCATCATTTGTGAGAGTGAAATGATCCTCTTGTGTTATAGGTTTCACCTCTTAAAAAAATAGCATTGTATTACTATGTTAGCAAGATATTCTTTGCAACAAAAAAGTACTCCACTGTGGTGCAGTGAGGGCATCACATAGTAATACTATGGTATTTTGAAATATACCATGGTAGTAAACTTCATCTATTATAATATTTCAGGGTATTTCCAAGAATTTTGACATAAAATGACATAGTAGTACCATGGTAAGTGTTATGTATCTCATACCATGGTGTTTACATGGTACTTTGAAGAATACCATAGTACTACATACATGGACATGGTATTTTTTTGTAAATACCATAGATTGTATATGGTAATACCACGTTTTTTTAACACTAAAGTTATATTTTGAAGTAGCCTACCATATAAATACTATAGTACATGAATATACTAATGATACAGTATCATCTGACATGATCATATACCATGGTATTTTAGCAAGAGTTTTCCCCTATTATATATATATATATTAAGAAGATCACTCACTTCCCTTTAGCGAACACACTCAATCCTCCACCACTAACTACACCGATATTTTCAGATAAATCTATAATTTATCTATAATTGTAAAAAGGGCATTCAGAGGATTATATTTTTCTATGTATTTGTAAAATGGCTTTAGATGTGATCGATGCTTTTGTGCAAATTAATTTCTGAAGTCACTGAGTGTCTATCGGGTGTGTATGAAACAATCACTCGACGTGTGTGTACTAGATCCTATAAAATATGTTAGACTAACACAAGAATGCGAGTGTGTGTGTGCGTGCGTGCGTGCGTGCCTGCCTGCGTGCGTGCGTGTGTGTGTGTGCGTGCGTGTGTGCGTGCGTGCGTGCGTGTGCGTGCGTGCGTGCGTGCGTGTGTGTGTGTGTGTGTGTGTGTGTGTGTGTGTGTGTGTGTGTGTGTGTGTGTGTGTGTGTTTCCAACACTACGCTGATGTCTCTTGTACGTGACCTAAGTGAGTTTATTTCCATACACAGCATATTAAATGACTATGGAACTGAAAAGATTTTATTTATCCAATGCAAACAGTTTAAGAGCTATATATGATGAGCATAATATATTTTTATTTTATTTTATTTTATTAGAGATCACAGAGAATAGATTTATGTCATATGAAGACGTGTGATGGTGTGTTTCACAGTAAAGACTGAATCAGCTTTATAACCGTGAGTGTTTCTTCTGTCACCTGCGTCCCACACACTTCTTTAAGAATATGTATATAAATCTATATGATATCACACATACAGTAACTGGTGAATGTATAACTGTTGTTGGTGCAAAACTGTACAAATCCATATGATCTATAAGCCCTTTGCCTTATTTGACACTGCCAGTGTTTCAGGAAGAGCTGCAGTCGCAGTGAATAAACATTTTGTCTTTGGCCTTTTTTGTCTTTTTTTAATGTGTCATGTTTCATACATAAATGTATTTTTGTGAACATCATACTGTACGTGACAGCGGCACATCACGAGCATCATACGGATCAAGCGTTGCAAGCCACGTCCAAGTAAATCCACACTATTTAATGTGAATAAATGCACACATTTATATATTATGTTGAATATTTTTTATAAACAAAGATGTGATTTTGATGTCTTACTAAATAATTAATAATGTTATAATAATTTATATATATTTTTTTTTTAAATGGGTGCATGTTTTTATGTATTTTAAAATTAAGTACTACTGTACATAGGAAAAAATGCCTAATTGTTTAACATTTTATATATTTTAATATATAGGTACATTTTCTGTGTTTCTGATGTATTCTTTTAAGTACAATAAATAATTTAAGTACTAGAAATAACAATTAATGCATAATTTTACAATAATTATAAATATATAAATAGGGACATTTTCTGTGTTTTGGTGTCTTATTTTAATTTTAATTATTTTAAGACTAACTACTAGTTTTTTACATATGTGTTTTATGTAAATACTCATTGTTTTTGATGTCTTCTTTAAAGATTGTGATAATATGTCTATGTCTGTTCTCACACTTATTAGTGGGTCAAGCATCGCTATCACTATCGCTCAAAGTGTTTCCAACAAACACTTAATATTATAGGCAGGATTTGTTCCAGAAACATTTTTGTTACGCTGGTTGAAAGTCTCTTCACATCCTGAGAGCAATCACTAAGTTAGGTGATTTAAATGTATTTTGGCTATATGTATAAATATCATCTGTGAAAGGTGTAGGTGTCCAATCACTGAATTCGGTCCGTACAGGGGACAACGTTATCAAAACCAGCCCCATTCTCACGGACACCTGAAAACACTGTATTATACATGCCAGGCCAGTAGTTGGCGATGTCACCTTTTTTAGTAAGACTACACGCACATAAACGTCTGCCGACTAAACACGTAATATGTGTATGCCGTCACCATTTTCAAAGATTCACGTTTTTGTACTTTACACAGAGACGATAACAGTATCATTATCAACAAAAAACTGTGTTTTAAGACCCTCAAAATGCTGTTGTCGTGTAAATGAACGGCTACAATTTATGGTTCCCAGAACGTTAAAGAAAGTTAGTTTTTGGTTGCGGGAACGTTCCCTTAAGGTTTTGTTTAGGTTTTGGTTCCCATGGAAAGTTTTCTTACAATCAGTGAACGTTATAACCCTGAGGGAACGTTGGTTTGGTTCAAACTAACCTTTAGAGAACCATAAACTAACGTTCCCTAAACGTTCTGTGTTAGTGTGGTGACCATAGATCCACTTGTTTTCTAACTCTGTAAGATATATTTCATTATATGGACAACAAAGCATTTGAAATGGATATTACTGTGTGGACATTGTTTATTCCAAACTATGAGTGAAGAACATTTTAACAGCTTGCTCTGGCTAATAAAGTAATTCACTATACTGTAATTTGGACAGGATGGAAACCAGTGACATTATTGGAGCAGTTTGTGACTCAAATTTATGCATTTCGATGGCAATTAATGTTATAAACGCAGAAAGGAATCTGTTGTTTATGTTCATTATTATTTTATGTTATCTGTTTTGAGACATTAGGTAGTTAACGCTGTGAATCTTTTGTTTACTCCCTGCTGTACGTTCATGTGTTTTGAAGGAGGCGTGTCTTCGGAGATGCTCTCAGCTTGCTCTTTCAAGGCTAGCTGCTATTGCTAGCCTCCGTGAAAATTGGAAAATTGCCTACCGCACCTTTAACTCTCGTTATGACATAATTGAGTGGAAATATAGTATGTGGCAGCAATGAGCCACCACACCTTTACCTTCACCACAACCACACATCTTAACCTCACTATATAATACATTTTACTTTTAAAACCAGGATAAACTCAAGTCCCACGATCCCATCCATAAACGGTATTTCTCTCTCTCTCTCTCTCTCTCTCTCTCATTGTCATTGAGGATTCTGTCACGTGACATGAATGATCGTTTCATGTTGTTTAAATGTCAATCGTCTCTCACTGTGTTTCATGTTGGATGAGGTTTTACTGAACACCATAACACACTGACTGATTTCACTGCATCTGCCTCAATTATCTCATCTTGAATCTGTAAGTAAATCACATCAGATCCCGAGGACACAGACACGCGTCTCGCATATGAACGAGTCTTCAATGTAAACACCGTCAGATGAGAATAGGCTATAATTGGATTATTTACTCAACGTATACAAACCATTCCCGTTTTGGGAACGTTCTCTGTTGTTGTTGTTGTTTTTTTTGTAACCTAAAGAGAACATTCCCAGAACATTCCCTAATGTTATTAGAACGTTCCCTGCAGGTTATATTGGGGGTTATTTTTATAACCTAAAGAGAACGTTCTGGGAACCAAAAATTGTTAACAAGTATGCTCTTTTACAATATGAATAAACGCTTTGAGGTAAATAAAAACATTAACATACACTTTAACATAGGCTAATATGTGTTAGCATGAGAGTTGTGTTAGCACAGCTGTGCCTGATTAAAAACAAGAAAAGAAAAAATCCAGAAATGTTTGCATGGCGAAAAATACAGAAATCATGTCAGACCAATATACAAAACTGCTACGTGTGATTTAGATACTTTACAGCTGAAATAACACAGGCCTATATGAATAATTAAAATTATCGTTATGCTCCACGTCCTGCTTTAATGCCTCCATGAATATCCTGCACCATAGACTTCCATTATTTAGTGCATTAGCCTACTGTAAACGTGATTTTTGTTTATTTTACAAACTAAGAGATGAATAATAATCATAAATGTTTCTTGAGCAGCTAATTAGATTGATTTCTGAAGGATCATGTGACACTGAAGACTGGAGTAGGCTAATGATGCTGAAAATTCATCTTTGATCACAGGAATAAATTACAGTTTATAATATATTACAATAGAAAAGTAATTGTAAATTATAATAATATTTGACTGTTTTAATGTTTTTAAAAATAACATCTAATATAGGCTATATGCAGAAGAGACTTCTTTAAACACATTTTAAAATCTTGCCAACCCCAAACTTTTGAATGGTGTGCATCTTTACACAAACAATATTTTTCATATATGAATGTCTGTGCTTTAATGGTGCTGTGAGATGCAGTAACTTCTCAATTATTATCTTTATGTTTTATCTTCTCGTGCAGTGCACACGTGACTGAAGTGTTCATGTGTAATGATGAACAGTGACCACATGGTGGCAGCACTGTCGTGTGAATTACATTACAGTGAGAGCAGACACTGGTCTTGATCTAAAAGAGTTTAAGTGGAAGTGGATATATTTAACATGGCACTTGATGATTAAATTAAGTCTAATGTCACAAGATCCATCATGAGAAATTACACTGTAAAAGAATTTCCTCCTACTTTAAAACTAACATTCAGTTGCTGCCTTAAAGTTTTTTTTGTTTTTTTATTAAATATTGCAGTGTTTATTATAAATTATTTATCAGTTGCACATCATTATTAGTTTAAATGCATGTGCCCCGTAATCTTTAATCAGAATAACTGCAGCAACTTCTCTTCTCTGATGATGAGGGCGGGGCAACCTGTCACTCACATGAGATCCACCAATAGCAAACCACAACCATACAAATCCCCACGGACAAAATCAAGCCCCGCCCACATTTGTTATTATGTTCTGCGTAAGCCATATCATAGTTCCTATAATTTCGAGAGAAAAACATGTGATGTTTTACTCTGAGTCAAGTTGTAATTATGAGCTGTACAAAGATGTGAACGCTTTTTACAATTTAATGCATGCATTTAATGCATCAATGCATTGTATTTTGCATACTTAAAGGTAGCTATATAATTCACAGATGATAAGAATACCCTTAATTCTGTCGTCTAAATATGTGCTTTGCTAGTGAGTTTTGGGTGTGTGTGTCTCTATGAAAGAGCCATCGATGATCAATAACATAAAAGCAGAAATACTGAAACACATTTCCTCCAGCAAGTTCAACTTTTGTTCTGACTATTAATACTGTTTGTGTAGTTCATGTGCTGAATTATTTGCCTTATGGAAACCCATTTCTAAGAACAAATGCTGTGGTAAATCATAATTATGACTTACAAAGTCAAAATATAATATATACATTTCTGTCATAATTGTTGAGGTTTGTCTCATAATATTGATTTTAGTCATAATAGTCACTTTATCTTACAAATATAACTTTGTCATTATTTCAATGTGTCTGTTTTTGAATTTTCAACTTTGACTTTTCATCTCATAAATAGAACTTAGTAGGCCTATGTCATAATTATCACTTTTTAAATATCAGAAGTTTGACTTTTTATTTCATAATTATCACTTTTATGTTTGTCATGTCAAAGCATTTTTTTTTTCATATGTGGTGGAAATGGGCAACGCTAGGATTGTAGAAACACCACAGAAACAAGGAATTACTTTATATATATTTTCAAATAATAAGTTTCCCCTCAATATAATAGAGGAAATATGCCTTATATCAGAACAGCCCGTGTGTGTGTGTGTGTGTGCGTGCGTGCGCGCGCGCGCGCGTGTGTGTTTTCATGCATGTATGCACTGTAATCATTGGTCCTCCTACTGAAATATCGAAACATGTCTTTTGGGAAGACATTAGAGGGGGGGAAAAACATGTATATATAAAGTCCCACAAAATTGCATGATGCTTATTTTAAAAGCGACTTCCTGGTATAAAAGTCTTGTAATGATTCAGTATTTCCTCCACACCCTGTAGTCCTGAAGCGCTTGTTGGCTAATTAAAAAGTGTGTGCTAATGGGCCGCATCTGTCTCACCAATAATAAGAACTGCAAATACCTGCTCAATAAACTCAAACACAGGCAGATTCTCTCTGATAGTGACATAAAAATATAGAGGACGTCCATGAAACCCATTTCACAGTGACACACACAGAACATGAAGGGCATTGAATGGGCTCAGATAACCGTAAAATAATAACAAGAGACGCAGAAATGCAGGGCTGAAAATAGCCCAGTGTGTTTGGGCTCAGCGCTCGCGGCGTGACTATTAACAACACCTGCTTTACCGCCCCAGGGCCTGATTCTTATTCTTATAGGGTCATGCATTAATGCATACACACTCATTTACATACAGCCCTCCCACCACCACCATGTGCATTCCCATATTTGACTGATTATTCCTTTTGCTGGCTATAATTCAAATGCAGCATTATTCAAAATATCAAAAAACAGTTGATTGTGGCATGCTGAAAATATGGCATCCATCACTGTGACATTTACAGAAAGGCAAAAGCAAAGATTGGATATGTTTCCTCATCAATATGGAGATGCTGCGTTAATTTTTGAAAAGCCATTGTTGGCTTTTATTGCTTTTATAGGCAGTGCCGTCGCCCGGAGCGCTGGATTCATCAGAGACAGATGCACAACCAGCCTTTCTGATGTTCTCATGACAGAAGCATTCACTGAGGAACAACTCACACATAGGCTAATACACTACGGCAGAAATGGGAAATTCAGAATTTACCTTATTGGCTCCATAATTCATAAGTGTGCATTTGAATTGAATTAGGTACAACACATCGTGAGTTGAGCTGAAATTTGAATTGGAATGACATTAAAAACCCAAAATGTAAAATTCATGCTGTGTAAATTCAATCTGTTCATCATATAGGCTAATGTGATCGAGTTTTTCAGAAAATCTGGACTAAACCGCTCAATTAATATGGATTAGTTTTACAGTCTCTTTATGATCTTTTTGAAGCGTCAGTGGTAGTTGCGTAGCTGTCAATGGAGGGACAGAAATCTCTCAGATTTCATTCAAATATCTTTATTTGTTTTCTGAAGATGAACGAAAGTCTTGCGGGTTTGGATGGAACTACAAGAGAGTGAGTAGCCTAATTAATGACAGAATTATCATTTTTGGATGAACCAACCCTTTAGAAGAAACAAACCTGTATTTCATAGAAGTTTAACAGTCACTCAGAGGAATTACATGTACACGAGTCTGGCAGCAAATTGCATAAAACATTTCTATAGACCTTAATATGTAGCCCCGCCCCTTTTCAGCGCTGCACTCGTTGCTGCACTTCCGGTCTGTATTTTCACAACAATCTTGCAGATGAATGAACGGCTCGTTTAAAAAAGTTCCCGGTCGACATTTGTTAAGATCTGCTTTACAATGCTTATGATAAACAGGCCCGTCGGAACAGGACAGGCAAACCAAGCAATTGCTTGGGGCCCCGAGCTGGACTGGGGCCCCAAGACAACGACTGTTTAAGAATAAAATGTAACGACAAACTGTGAGCGCCCCTTTGATAGTCAATGCAGTAAAGTGCAATGACACTGTTATCGGAATCCCCCTCAAGGGGGCCCCCTCAGTAGTCGCTGACAGCAGCCAGCCAACCACGCGATCTCTACTGCCGGCAAATACAAACCTCCTCAGCAGTCATCATGAAGCGGAATTATGCTTCAGGAAGCCAGAAGAGGAGGATAAGAAAAATACCAGATAGTGGTAAAGTGATAAATTACACTGCATAAAAATAGCTCTACTTGTCTTGTACAAATGGTGTAATTTTGCATCAGGTAACATTAGGCTATAGCAAAAATTTGTTTATGTTAGCTACCTGCCTGACGGCAAATGCTGCACATTTTTTTTCGAATGGACGGAATATGGTTAAAGTTACATAATGTAATATGTTTTTTAACGGTTTAAGGAAGACGCAGATCCGTTTATCTTATTTAATGACGTGACATGATTGCTATAGCTTTGTAATAGGTTTTGATGAAAGTGGCATAGCATGCTATAACTTTTCCACCGTGATAATCTATTTACCAATGGGGGTTAGGAAAACCACACAATAAATTCCGTGCATCAAACATTAGCTTGGGATGTTTTTATGCATTGGTAGTGAAAGCAGCATCCCTTCCCTTCTAATATCAAAATATCGAAATGCTAACATATCTTTAAGTTTTCGGTAACACTTTATAAGAACCATCATTAATAGATGGTAAATTGTTAGTTATTTAATATTTAGTTAATTGTCATTTAACTGTTAGCAAACAGTCTTTTTACTTAATAAATAATTTGTAACCTTACCCATCTATAAACATTATTTAACCTGAAAAAGGCAGAGGAACATGATTTTTTCATAGCTTATGTCACTGTAATTTTTTTTTTTTTAGGCACAGTATATGCAACAGCAGTATTTGCAATGTAAACCTTTTGTATTCATATAAATTGTGGGTGCACTTAAACTGTATGGGGGGGGGGGGGGGGGGGGGGGTCACATGTCTATTTTGCTTGGGGCCCCCAAATTCCTTCAAACGGCCCTGATGATAAACATTACAATGCTCGTGATAACTTTCGTTAACTCTACAATAAGTAAATCCACTTCACCAGCTCATTACTCCTGGACAGCGATGCCATAGAGAGCGACCGCAAAAACGGAAGTTCAAAGACAATATTCTAAAGATGGCGGCGCCCTCGTTTCTCTCGTGCATAAGGTCTATAGATTTTTATCAACTGATTGAGAAATGTTCTATTTCAATAGCGTCAAAACAAATAACAAGAAAACAATTGTCCATCACGTTGTTTTCAGATAACTTTCTAAAAAATGTATTTCAGAAATAAAAGCTTACAAACATTGTAAGTCTCTTTGGATAACATCAGCTGCCACTCAATAGCCTACATTTCTAATCTTCACATTTTAGTTAAAGGATAAGCTTAAAATCGAGAAATTAATGGCACATTTAACAATATCAACACTTGAAACTTTAATATTTGGCTCAAGTAGAGCCTAAATAAAGGGGTTAAAGCTAATATAAAAGCAGTAAAATACAGACATTTTAAGGGACCAGAAATTGAGAACTTGCACATACAGATGAAACTCGAAAAATTCAAATATCGTGCAAAAGTTATCATTTTGATGATTATGGCTTACAGCTTATGAAAACCCCAAATTCAAAATCTCAGAAAATTAGAATATTACATGAAATCAATAAAAACAAAAGGATTTTAAATACAGAAATGTCGGCCCTCTGAAAACTATAATAATGCATGTATATATACTAAATATATCAGTTTCACCTTTTAATTTGAATTACTGAAATACATGAACTTTTGCATGATATTCTAATTTTTCGAGTTTCACCTGTATAAAACAAGGACTATGCTAAAATAAGTGTCACTGCTTATGGAGGTTCATGTCATTATTGCTGTAGCACATTCACAGAAAAGTTTTTTTCATATCTTCTCAATTTGAATTCTAGAAATGGTCTTCAGGTGCTGTTAAACATCTGATCAAACCAAACTTATGACTCAGAGACTGAGTTCAGTTTACTAACAAAAACTCGTATTTCCAGTATTAATGCTTAATATGAATTATGATAGATACTGTATATGTGTACAAGATCTTTAATTTCATTAATAACACGGTTTGTGGCCGAATCCAAACCCTGCCATATTTAAAACATTAAAATGTGTCTTAATTTACTTTTCATTAAAGGGTACAGATTAGATTTAAAAAAAAATTTTAAAGTTTACATTAAGTGTATCAGAAACTTTTCCCATACCTTTCTTCATATACAGGTGAAACTAAAAAAATTCGAATATCCTGCAAAAGTTATCATTTTGATGATTACAGCTTATGAAAACCCCAAATTCAAAATCACAGAAAATGTGAATATTACATGAAATCAATAAAAAAAAAAAGGATTTTAAATACAGAAATGATGATACAGAAGAGATGATTTACTCCTGTCCCAAGCCACAACTTTCAGTCTTGTCAACAAAGATTAAACTAAAATAAAAATATTTAATTGTTATTATTTCAATATTTATCAGGTTAATATGAGTCCCTGTTTTATTTGCCCATTAACAACTCTTCATCATCCTCATCATCGTCAGCTGAAAGGATGTTTTGTGGATATCACTGTCAGTTGTCAAGCGTGTGTATCATCAGGGAATCTGACCCACTTCTGCTTCTCTCACAGACAGCACAGAAAAACCCATAAATTAAAGGAATTAACTGATGGCAACAAAAACACCCGGGGCGACTTTTGTAAGCTGTTTAAATCTTTAAACTTACAGCATCTTCTGCACACTGCTGTAATTGAGCGAACTGCAGGCGTGTGTATTAATGAAGGAGAATCTACAAACCTCTGTTCACAAGTCCTGAGGAAAACACTTCTGTTTTCTTCCGCTCGTCTGTGTGTGTGAGGAGTGTGTGTCTGATACCTGGAGGATTGCTCAGGTTGCCTTATTTTCTAATCAATTAAGCATGTTGTTTTGAAATACAATCTTGTTTTATGCATTTCAGATGTTAAGAGAGGATTATCCATTCAGATCAATGCAACTTTTGCCATGAGCACTATAAAACAATTCCTGCTAAAGCATTATATTGTATTATTAATACAGGAAACACCAGCGCTACACTGTAAAAAAATAAATATATATTGTTGCAATTAGCTGTCACAACTTAAAAATGTGCGTTAGACTAACTTTGCTTGATTTAACTTGAGAACTGAAATATCCAAGTGGTCACTTAATACAACACATTTTAAGTTGACTAAAGGCAGCATGAACATTTACTTTTAAGTAGAAACAACAATTTTGTTACATTGTACAGAATGCAATTTGACTTTCATCTTCAGAACAAAATATTATATTTTAACCTGCAACGTTACAAAATAAAAGGAACATCAAATTAAGATGTGTAATCATGACAAATGATTGTGTAATCATGTATTGTTTGCTTTAATATTTCCGATAAATATTTGCTGGTTCGACTGTGACAACTTACCCCAGGTAGTGTTGCAATTGGGGCATGTTGTCAAATCTTTCAGAAGTTTTTTTGTAAATGTTCAATTATATTTTTGTACTTGAGCCGTTAATATTTAAAATGACAGTTAGCTATAATTATTCTAAATGAATTTGTTATTCTATATATTCTGCTTATTGGAAATCAGGATGAACCATCTTTCTGTTTTTCTTTCCTCCATTCTTTTACTGTAATAATTATATTTAATATTTTTATATAGGCTAATTATATTTTATTAATAATACAGAAACATCAGTGCTAGTTGTTTTGTTTTATTTAATATTTCTGATATATATTTGCAGGTTCCACTGTGACAACCTACCCCATGTAGTGTGACCACATGTGTCGTTATTGGGGCATGTTGTCACAGCAGGTCAATATGAATTCAGTCGTGTTTTGTTCAAATGTCAAACGTGTGTAAAATGTGACAACTAGCTATAATAATTCTATATTATTTTGATTTATTCTATGTATTCTAATTATTGTAAATCAAGATGTTCTGTTTGTCTTTCCTCCATTTTTTTTACTGTAATAAAATGAATCAATGTATACTAATCTTTTCTATGATATCCTCCATGAAATTGTGTTCCTGTCATTCGTCCAAACTGACACTGGTGGGCGCCAAACATCAGGAAAAGCCTCAGTCCTGCATGCGAGAACTACAGTAATTATGGGTCTCAGCGCAACATCAATTATTCACACTTATTTACACGCAAATAAACAAACATTCAGATAAATAAATAATCAAGTACCTGCGCGGGGAAAGCGGGGCCGCGGCGCGCAGCTGATGCCCAACACAACTGTCTTTATTTGTTTGTCTGCTGTTAAATAAATGAGAATCTAGCGCGAAAAGTGTAAGTGTGTGGGTTTAGACTGACGTTGTGCGCGTCTGCCCTGAGAGATCCTGGAACAGACATCTCCATCTAGCCGTGCGCAATAATTGAAATGGCGCATTTGGCTGCGGGCGCACTGCGAGGGCGCGCGGTGAATGATGTCCAGACGTCATTTGCTTTTAATGGCCTCCAGGAAATTTGCCATTACAATTCTCGCAGACATTAGAGCAAAGAGAGTATAGTGCGGGGAAACGCGCCGCATGCATGAGCACCGCGTCCAGGTCCAGATATTATTTGCTTTGTTAAAAAGAATAGCTACGCGTCTTTTATCGCCACTTTATCAACAAGTTCCAGTGCGCCTCCTGCTTTAGCTAGAAAGACTTTTACTCGTTCAGGGAAGGAAAATGTGTTGCCTTTGCGAAAGAGCCTGGGGGAATATTACATCAGACGAAATGACAATGATTAAAATCAGCCTTTCTGCCTCTCCAAAGTCTCGGGAACGGCGCGGTGACACTTGCCTGATGCGTAAACCTTTATACGCTGAACTTTAAACCCTCGGTAGCTATTTTTACTTTGCGAAAGAGCAAAATAATCGAGGTGGAATATCAGGTTTGCATCTGTTCCAATGAGTCTGCTGGGGTTTGAGTTAATTGTCCTCTAATCCTGTGGCCCCAGAGGCGTTTGCGCAGCCTGGAGCCAGAATTCTTCTTTCGGCTCTGCTCTGATTTAGAGACGGATTATTGGCTTTCTTCTGCCCATAAGCAAAGCAGCAGATTCAGCGTGGCCAAAAAAGACAGTGGCGAGGCTGATATACGCGAGTATTAAGAAATAAGAAGATCAAGAGGGGGAAGGAGAGCTCTGGTCTCCTGGAGAAGGTAAGACAGTCCTGCGCGCGTTTGCGCTCGAGCTCTGAACGCGTCCAGACCACTGAAGCGCTGCTCGTTATAGTCACACACGGCCATCGATGGCGTGTTTTAACGCAGTTTGACGAGGTTTGCTATCCGGACAGGAAGATTATAGCTTGATCGGATAGAAACTTGCGAGCGAGCAACGCAATCCTTCATCTGGGAGCAGATTGAACCGGACTCGGATCGCGATTCGGACACCTACGATGTTTGAAACGGTACCATTTCCAATTAAATCTTATCTCAATGTAGAGTAGATGGTTAATGTGATGGTGCTTTTGTGTTTTACCGAGAATGACTGCAACGCCGCGTAAACGCGACGCGTCCTCAAAGCGCATTTACGCATCATGTCCTGTGAGATATTTCAACCTTTTTGGATTCTCTAACCTTATGAAACACCCCCTAGGCAGCGAGAATATGTGTTGTTAGGATATGCCTCATACCTGAAGCTTTATCGCTGTGAGAGAGACGCCATGTTGTGAAATGATCTGAATTGAAGTTTTAACCCGTAGGGCACCGAAGTGAAACTGGAGAAAGAAAGCAAACCGTTGCGTTCGTTGATTTCATTGTATGTGTAAGTTGCATTAAACGTTTCCATGAACGTCTGCGGTTTTTCCCAAAAGCCGTTTTAAAGATTCCGCCATTACACGTTGAAAATAAGCGTGTTTATTTGACAAGAAAACCGAGGAAACGTCCCAAAGTTTGACTTAGTCCAAGCTAGTAGACCAGCTAGACATTCCAGTTCAGTGTGGTCAAGATGGGTTTGGAACAACTACATAAAAAGTTTACAATGTTTTCTCCTCAAACATGTGATTCCTATTTTAGCATTTTTTGGAACCAAATCAGGTTTTTATAGCCATAAATGAATATCCCTGAACATTGCAAGGAAGGTCAACAAAATGAACGCTTACAGAATGGTTATTAATATGTTGTATTTTTATAGTTGTAAGCCATCTGATCGCTCATGGACATGGGTTTGTGTGACCTTATCCTCATGTCAATGAATACTTCTGTACCATTAAGCTTGACCATCTTTTCCTGTCTTTAGCCTATTCTTTTACTCTTCTACCTGGTCCCTCCTATTAACAGAGAGAGAGAGAGAGAGAGAGAGAGAAGGGCTAAATCCACTGTATTCCCTCGGCATTAATATCTGGGCTTTTGGTTACAACGCCCGTAGCTATATGGAGATGAGGGATAGCTTCATATGCCAAAACGTCTTAAGTGTTTTATTTTTTTTTATGGAATCTGTAATGTATCATCGTGCTTGTGTATTAAATGAACATTAGTGCTCAGGGCTTGATGGCAACACCCTGGAAAACTC
>JAULUF010000078.1:1965000-2027500 GCA_031834385.1 Semotilus atromaculatus | reverse complement strand
TGCAATCGCATATTTTGTATCTTTGCATATTGAAGTCTTGTGCATGTATTTGTTCAGGGCTTTTCCATATTTTCGGATCAGATGTTTATGTTTATGTGCAGGACAGACTGGTGCACTCTAAACAAAAATGGTGCTAAATAGCACTAAAAGTGGTTCATTGGCTTGTAATCATAGGGGAACCACTTTAAGTGCCATATAGCACTTATCTTTGTCAAATGGTGCTATGTAGAACCATAATAGGTGCCATAAAGCACCTTAACCACCCCAGAGAACCCCTGAAGAACCCCTAAAGAACCAAACAGGTTCTTTAAATGGTAGTGGTGCTATATAGCACCATAACCACCGCAAAGAACCCCTGAAGAACCTTTTTTTTTTTAGAGTGTAGAGAGTGTTTGTCCACTCAGATCTCTCACACTCAGTGTCTGGGTTTCATGACTGTATTGAGTGAATCTTTAGTTCACTTAATAAATGAAACTTCTTCCAGTTGATTGACATGCGTGAACATTCTTATTTCCCAGAAAACCGCTCTGATTATGGCCTTGATCAGCCCAGAGTGGGTTTGAGTCAAATATATTCATACAGACGTCACTGAATCACGGCTGATAGTAAATGGTTGATTATTCTTCAAGCAGAAGAACTTTTCTGTTACCTACATTTCAGAATTCTACCTTAAAAGTTTACATTATTAATAACTTTAAAAAAAATGATTTCCATGTATGCATATAGCAGATGCTTTAATTGTATCTTTTTAAAATCAGGTTAAATTCAGGAGCATTAAACTTTGTGCCTTTTTATTCTTATGAATTCAGAGTTAAAATGACAGTATACAATAATAATAAATAATAATTTACAAAAAGATATTTTTTAAGACTTCAGTGACCACTGAAATGATAATAATAATAAAAAAAAGTAATAAAAAAAGTCTTAAAATATATATATATATTATGTAAATTATATGATTTTCAGTTAGCTAGGAGTCTGTTGACTGAAATCATTAAAACTGTTTTTTTTTTTTACAAAAAACTATATTTTTAAGACTCTAAAAAAAAAATAGATTTGCTTTAAATTAAAAAGATATATTTTTTTATGTTTTCAGAGTTAACCAAACCCATGTTTTTTTCATAAAGAAACTGAAGAATATCATCAGCACACTGATCCTCAAATCCAGCTGAAGGTTGAAGGCCAGATCTTTATTCAGAACATGTGATAAATATTTCAACACAGATAATTCATAGGATGAAGTTTAATTTTTCAAGATTTCAAACAGTCAAAAGTTGAATAATTATGATGTCACACATCGACTCGCTCGCAAAATTCGCTTTGGTTCTAGAAATCGTTTGTCTCTCGCCATCATAGTCAAAGTGTGTGAACAGAACCGTATTTACTGCTCTGAATGAGTCTGACAACAGTATTCCCAGCTGTGTGAACCGAGCCAGAGAGAGAGAGAGACACGGGTGGGGGGAGAGGAGGAAGAAAAGAAAAACAGGCAGCATTTTAATTGCTTTTTAAAAAAAGTGCAGATGAAAAACAGTGTTTGCCTGGAGGGGCATGGTGAAATTCTAGCTGGAAGAATTGCAAGACCATATGAGAAAGGACGACCGCAGGCGATACAGGGAGATGAGTATTGGTTTTTTATAAAGCATTTTGCATCGATTTCCAAAGGGGGGGAATAGAGAGAGAGAAAGAGAGAAGGAAACAACAGGGAAAACAAGAGCTTTAGAAAGTGCATAAGGTGACGAGACTTGCGTGGAAGAGTGTATGAATTACACCGATGAAAAGGTTCACGTTATGAAGAGCAGTCTGTAGACACACACACACACACACACCTGCAGAGCTCAATGAATGTGTGTGTTCGTGAATCACGTCCTCACTGAGTCAATAGCCGTCGCTAGTCAACGTCTGCTAGGCTCTCTCTCCACGCGAGGTTTCTGTGTTCAGCTGGTTAGCTGATCCAGGAACTGTAGGAATGATTAAAGAGGAGATTGCGTCGGCTCGGCTCAGGAACGGAAGGAAATGCTGATCCTATCAGAGTTTATAAAGAGAGAACTATGCAGAAAGATGAAGATATTTACAGGTATCCGCTGAGTGAGACGTTGTGCTGTGTGTGTGTGTGTGTGTGTGTGTCATGCAGTTAAAAGGTCACACTTTACAATAAGGTTCATTAGTTAACGTGAACTAAGAATGAACAATACTTCTACAGCATTAATTAATCTTAATATTAATTTCAACGTTTACCAATACGTTATTAAAAAGGTTGTAGCCTATTTGTTTACATTAGTTAATGCACTGTGAACTAACACGAACAAACAATGACCAGCTGGATTTTTATTAACTAATATTAACAAAGATGAATAAATACTGTAACAAATGTATTGCGCATTGTTAGTTAATCCATTTACAAATTTTTACTATGAACCTTATTGTAAAGTGATACCAATGTTTGATATTAGTACCATTAGTTAGATTTTTTTTTATTTGACTCTAATAAGCAACAAAGTAGGCTATAAAATAAAAAAAGATATTTTTTTTATGGTTGCAGTTAACTGATATTATTAACATATTTTTCTATTAAGAAGACTATTTATTTATTATTTTCTATTTTTCAAATCCAGCTTTATCTCAAAAAGTGAAATATAGTAGAATGTGTTATAATGTATCAGAAACGTTTGCTCTTGTTATCTGGTGATGGACACACACACTGTAAACTGTTATTAAAGAAATAAAAAAAAATTGGTGCGAAAAACCATCTTTGGGAACCTTTAATTTTATCTTCTTTTTTTGGTGTGAAAATCTTTTGCTTGCAAGTGCACTTGTATTATCTTTCATTTTTATAAATGACAAAATGCATGCATGCCCACGCTGTTTTTGGGAGATATAACTAAGAAAAGTTAAAAGGTGGAGAAAACTAAAGCAAGAAGTGAAGACGAGAGATATAAGGATTCTGTGTCCATCTCTTTTATTCTCCTTCATCACTAAAATCCCAGCTAACAGAGAACGTTCTGGAAAGGTTCTCTCAAAGTTATGAACAAACGTTCTTCCAGTAACGTCAACAGAACGTTCGTTCAAAGTTAAACTTTTTAATGTTCTCAAAACGTTCGATCAAAAAACGTAATTTATACATTGCTAATGGAGACGCTTTTGTGGCTGTCCTGCTTTATTTCAAAAGCTTGTCGTGCTTCCTGACATCATGGTATTATGTGGGAGTTATTTAATTGGCTTGTGACAGTTGAGATGATAAAGCATTGAAGGGTTTTCAGCTCTGTATTAATCTCACTAGAGAAGGACTTGAAACGCTTTTCTCAGCCACTGAAATCTGCCTAAAGCCTCTTGTTTCAGAACCGAGCGTTAATACGGTTTTGGCTGGGCACTAATAAAATTGAAAAATAAATGCTAATTGTTTCATGCATTTAAAGGAGGCTGGCCTCGCTCCATTAACTGTGTGTGTGTGTGTGTGTGTGTGTTAATTTTCAGGATCAGCAGGCTGTTTAACGGAACCGAGCCGATCGTTCTGGACAGTTTAAAGCAGCATTACTTCATCGACAGAGACGGAGAGATATTCCGCTATATTCTCAGCTTCCTGAGAACCTGCAAACTGCTCCTGCCGGATGACTTTAAGGTATTAACATTGTTATTGTTTTTTTCTTCTGGAAAAATCCATATTTACTTGCTGTTTGCAATAGAATGCATGTAGTGTAGTTCAGTAAACATTGCATACTGCTTACTATTAAACAAAGTAGTATGTGAAACAGTGTGCTGCATGCCATGATGTTGTCACATGCATTATATAAATTTAAAAAGTTATCATTGTGGAATTTTGGGGGGGGGTATTTGATTAATTATTTGCATTTTTATTCCAGTTGTATATGTTAGAAAATTATTGTTGATATATCACACTGGAAATGGAAGGTCGATACATTGCATGTTGGGATACAGTACAAATCGCTATTAGATCTTCATTTAACCTTGTTGCTTTCTGAGAGACATTAAAGAGATCTCAATTGTGGCTTTGCTGTCCCTTAAGCGTGCCCTTGTTTGTATACTGCACATTTAGTCTGAAATGAGAAAACAGACTATAGAAGAAGACAGCTTTTTCCCACTATATATGTCCACTATAGCCCTCTGTAATGTCCACTATAGCCCTCTGTAATGTCCACTATAGCCCTCTGTAATGTCCCCTATAGCCCTCTGTAATGTCCACTATAGCCCTCTGTAATGTCCACTATAGCCCTCTGTAATGTCCACTATAGCCCTCTGTAATGTCCACTATAGCCCTCTGTAATGTCCATTATAGCCCTCTGTAATGTCCACTATAGCCCTCTGTAATGTCCACTATAGCCCTCTGTAATGTCCACTATAGCCCTCTGTAATGTCCACTATAGCCCTCTGTAATGTCCACTATAGCCCTCTGTAATGTCCACTATAGCCCTCTGTAATGTCCACTATAGCCCTCTGTAATGTCCACTATAGCCCTCTGTAATGTCCACTAGCCCTCTGTAATGTCCACTATAGCCCTCTGTAATGTCCACTATAGCCCTCTGTAATGTCCACTATAGCCCTCTGTAATGCCCACTATAGCCCTCTGTAATGTCCACTATAGCCCTCTGTAATGTCCACTATAGCCCTCTGTAATGTCCACTATAGCCCTCTGTAATGTCCACTATAGCCCTCTGTAATGCCCACTATAGCCCTCTGTAATGTCCACTATAGCCCTCTGTAATGTCCACTCTGTAATGTCCACTATAGCCCTCTGTAATGTCCACTATAGCCCTCTGTAATGTCCACTATAGCCCTCTGTAATGTCCACTATAGCCCTCTGTAATGTCCACTCTGTAATGTCCACTATAGCCCTCTGTAATGTCCACTATAGCCCTCTGTAATGTCCACTATAGCCCTCTGTAATGTCCACTATAGCCCTCTGTAATGTCCACTATAGCCCTCTGTAATGTCCCCTATAGCCCTCTGTAATGTCCACTATAGCCCTCTGTAATGTCCACTATAGCCCTCTGTAATGTCCACTCTGTAATGTCCACTATAGCCCTCTGTAATGTCCACTATAGCCCTCTGTAATGTCCACTATAGCCCTCTGTAATGTCCACTATAGCCCTCTGTAATGTCCACTATAGCCCTCTGTAATGTCCACTATAGCCCTCTGTAATGTCCACTATAGCCCTCTGTAATGTCCACTATAGCCCTCTGTAATGTCCACTATAGCCCTCTGTAATGTCCACTAGCCCTCTGTAATGTCCACTATAGCCCTCTGTAATGTCCACTATAGCCCTCTGTAATGTCCACTATAGCCCTCTGTAATGCCCACTATAGCCCTCTGTAATGTCCACTATAGCCCTCTGTAATGTCCACTATAGCCCTCTGTAATGTCCACTATAGCCCTCTGTAATGTCCACTATAGCCCTCTGTAATGCCCACTATAGCCCTCTGTAATGTCCACTATAGCCCTCTGTAATGTCCACTCTGTAATGTCCACTATAGCCCTCTGTAATGTCCACTATAGCCCTCTGTAATGTCCACTATAGCCCTCTGTAATGTCCACTCTGTAATGTCCACTATAGCCCTCTGTAATGTCCACTATAGCCCTCTGTAATGTCCACTATAGCCCTCTGTAATGTCCACTATAGCCCTCTGTAATGTCCACTATAGCCCTCTGTAATGTCCCCTATAGCCCTCTGTAATGTCCACTATAGCCCTCTGTAATGTCCACTATAGCCCTCTGTAATGTCCACTCTGTAATGTCCACTATAGCCCTCTGTAATGTCCACTATAGCCCTCTGTAATGTCCACTATAGCCCTCTGTAATGTCCACTATAGCCCTCTGTAATGTCCACTATAGCCCTCTGTAATGTCCACTATAGCCCTCTGTAATGTCCACTAGCCCTCTGTAATGTCCACTATAGCCCTCTGTAATGTCCACTATAGCCCTCTGTAATGTCCACTATAGCCCTCTGTAATGCCCACTATAGCCCTCTGTAATGTCCACTATAGCCCTCTGTAATGTCCACTATAGCCCTCTGTAATGTCCACTATAGCCCTCTGTAATGTCCACTATAGCCCTCTGTAATGCCCACTATAGCCCTCTGTAATGTCCACTATAGCCCTCTGTAATGTCCACTCTGTAATGTCCACTATAGCCCTCTGTAATGTCCACTATAGCCCTCTGTAATGTCCACTATAGCCCTCTGTAATGTCCACTATAGCCCTCTGTAATGTCCACTCTGTAATGTCCACTATAGCCCTCTGTAATGTCCACTATAGCCCTCTGTAATGTCCACTATAGCCCTCTGTAATGTCCACTATAGCCCTCTGTAATGTCCACTCTGTAATGTCCACTATAGCCCTCTGTAATAAGGGCTATATATATCAAGTATCAAATATGTTCTGATTGGCTGTGATTGTGTCACATTGCACAGTGTTTTCCCTGTATGAGCAAATTACGTTTATATATCTGGACCACAGAAATGGCTTGAATTCATATTCACTATGAATAACTGCATATGGCATATTCAGTTTAAAAGTCTATTTGCATAGTGCTTTTCACAATACATAGCATTTAGTGTAAAGCTGCTTTGAAACAATGTGTAACATTTATCCTCATGGATGTAAACACATTACGTCTTTTAATCTTGATCTGGATTCGCTTTGTTTTGCTCTCTGGAGTTGGACAAAGAACCCCGTTTGGACTGGTTTGATCTGATGATCAATGTGTGTGAAATCAGACAGAAATGCGAAGGGAAGCCGGCGGGGTAAAGTGTGTGTGAGGCATCGTGACTGTCATGGCCCGCGGTGGCCTGCGTTTCGCTAAATCAATGTGAACGTGGAATATGCTTTGCATCTATCAGTGAAAAAAAGCATCATTTGTAGCAGAGATTAACTGTTATCAAGCTGATCGAGTCAATAAAAGGATTCTCTGCTGATCTTGTTTTGTTCATGACCACTAGCAGCGATTATAAAACATGTCTTGCTTTCAGAATAACATCAATCGTTCATGATAAATCCGATGAGCTATGAGTTATGATTTCAAGTGTCTGACCATCTGACCTCTACATCAGCATGTGCTTGACTAAAATCAAAGAGAAATGGTCATCTCTTACACATATTAGATGGAGACGGGGGAATATCTCTCTCTCTCTCTCTCTCTCTCTCTCTCTCTCTCTCTCTCTCTCTCTCTCTCTCTGTCTGTGAGATGTTGTCTTGCCGATGGGCAATAGAGTAACATCATTATTTTGGATCACAACAGGCCTGTCGGATCCCCTGAACATGGGAATTCTGGGTAGCGAATCGTCTTTCTCTCTTCACCTCTCTTGTATCAAGCTCTCTATAGTGTGTCTTGACTGTAAGAAGAGCGTTGGAGAACGAGTCCTGTTGAAAACAGAGATCTTCTTCTAGTACTGTACCGTTCCCTCGTTCCCTCCAGCACTGATGCACCGCATGCATTTTGTCATCTGCAGTATGAAGGGCAAAAGAAAAGAAATAAGACATGGACGAAAAGAAAAGGGCAGCCTAACTATCTCCGTGTGGAGGTCAGAGACGTGTCCCGTCCAAAGTTAGATATACTTGTACATTCTTCTCTTTATAATGTCCTCTTCGAACAATATTATTTTTTAAAGCTTCTATTGCAATGGGTTCCATGTAATTCGAGCGTTTTCTGCTTAGATTAATGCTGAAATATGCCATGTAAAAAATGATGGCTAATTATTGTATACATATATATATATATATAGAGAGAGAGAGAGAGAGACCCCTTCAATGTTTGTAAACATCGAACGCCTAGGTTGGGTGCGCGCGCAGCATGGGGTCAGAAAAACGGCGCGGCTAATAGACCGGCATTCACTGTCTTTGCCACCACAAGAACGGGAAAAGTACCATAATAAACTTGTTTTGGTTAATGGCGATTGTCTGCCTGAATGATCCCGAGCTCCAGAATGGGTAGACAACGTTAACAAGCGGCCAGATATTCACCGGCCCGCCATATAACGTTACAGCTATCTGGTGGACAAGCCGAGTGTTTTTACACACGCGAAAAACTAAGAGCCTACAAATCGCTAGACGCTTATAATAACGTAGTCTGTGGGCATGTCCACTTGTCCAGATGGTTTTATATAGCGATATAGATTTGAACTATCCTCCTTTGCACGGTCGCTTTGTAAACAGTGGGGCGGTACTTTTGGCGGCGCCGGCGACATCGACGTGATGACATAGTTCCCGGCGCGTTGCAGATCAGATCAATCTGAACAACTGTAGTTAAAAAAGTGTGTATATATATATAATTTTATTTATTTAGAAAATGACCTATCGTTTCGCTAGATAAGACCCTCTTCCTCAGCTGCGATCGTGCACAGCCCGTTGAAGGACTTCAAATACCTTTGAAACAGCACAGGTGTCGTCTATTTTTTTTTTTAAACGGATGAGATCCTGCCGGAATCCTGAAAAACTTGACTCCACAACTGGTGCGATTTTCACAGTCCACGACGCAACAAGTAGGCATTTTTTATTTGACGAGAAATTATCTTGTTACCACACAATTCAATAGCCTGACTACGTCAGACTTCCTACTTCCGCTAATTTTATTTCGCTCCTGTAGTCAGTCTGAGATAGCAGCCTATCTTTCAGTTTTCCACCGGCCTGAAAACAGCCGGCCAATCAACGAACAGAGGGCGGCTGAGAGCCGTGACGTAGCCGCTAAGCGCCGAGTTTTACATTGTAGGATAGAGAAATCGAAAACCGAAACGACCGCGGAAATGGGAAACGAGACACGTGATTGTACTGTGGATGCGTAGATTAACTTCGCATAATCTGCAAAAGTCGTTTACAGCCATGTTCACTCTGGTATTTCGCTCGCATCATCAAGTGTTTACAGCAGGTTTACAGTGGAAGTTCGATCATAGATTTGAGTTCGATGCATGATGTCTGTGTTTAGATGCGGCTGTGTCGGCGCATAACATAAATTTATCTGATTGGCTTACGGGTAACCAATGATTTTAAACTTCAGAAATCGCCCCCTAGCGAGAGAGAAAACACTTCTCTATTATGCTATTCCAGACTCTGTCTACGAAGCAAAGTGAAGTAGCAGAGTCTGGTATTACCAGGCTAACAATTCAATGGGATGGAATGAACTTTCTGACCCCGACATGCGCACTGCGAACAGCGAATTTTCCTGTGACGTCAACCGTGAAGGGGTCTCTCTCTCTCTCTCTCTCTCTCTCTCTCTCTCTCTCTCTCTCTCTCTCTCTCTCTCTCTCTCTCTCTCTCTCTCTATATATATATATATATATATATATATATATATATATATATATATATATTGTGCTTAAGCTTGAACCATCCATGGTTAGAGACGTGTTAAAGCTAAAGCTATACATACGTTCATATACATTTTTCCATTATAATGTCCAATTACAGTGATTTTAAACAATGGAAAATTATATATTTTTAAAGCTTATATTGAATAACCATCCGGGTATGGAGGTTAGAGATGTGTCTTGGCCAGTTATATATACTTTCATATATATTTTCCCCTTATAATGTCCACTTGCAATGATTATCTAAAGTTATTTTTTGAAAGCTTATATTGCAATGGATTGCATGTAATCTTGAAAAAAATTCTGCTTAGACTATTTCTGCTTAAACTGATTGCCGTGTTTTATAATAGTCAAATTTTCTAATTTATATGTGTAGTGCTTTTACAGAAAATAATGATGTTATTGTTCATAATATCTTAAACTCTTCATGCCTTCCAGCTGCGTTCAGCAGATTAGATCTGTGTGATGATATAGTTTTCATTTCGTGACGATACAAGCAATCAAGCAGAGATTTGCTATATAGTATATATATAACTACTGTGTGATACTTCTATATCCAACTTTATACATAGATCTGTGTGATAATATGGTTTATATTTTGTGACTATCAAAGCAATTAATCCAATAGAGCAAATCTCAACTTCTTGTGTGATTTTTCTGTGTAGGTGAAGTTAATATATCCAACTTTATAGAGCTGCGTGAAAATGAAGTTTACATTATGCAACGATATAAAGAAGACTTTTATTACCGTGTGAAACGGTTGATTCTTCACTGTCTGTTTTCTGCAGAGAAACCCGAATACAATCCGTCATTTACTTCAGTTTCAGTTCAGGCTGTGTGCAGTTCATGACTGTTTATCAATCTTTATGCAGATTACTGTGCACTCAGAATATCCTCAGATGAACTCGAATCATTTCCACACCTCAGCTCCTCCCGTGATGGAGAGACGAGAAGAATAGGACCATCTGGACTGGTGGGAAATTAAGGAAAACCTGAAAGGGGCAAAAAAAAAAAACCTGGCAAGATCCCCGTGAGGAAGAGAGAGTTAGAGAGAGAGAGAGAGAGAGAGAGAGTTAGAGAGAGAGAGAGAGAGAGAGAGAGAGAGAGAGAGAGAAAGTTAGAGAGTTAGAGAGAGAGAGAGAGAGAGAGAGAGTTAGAGAGAGAGAGAGAGAGAGAGAGAGAGAGAGAGAGAGTGAGAAAGTTAGAGAGTTAGAGAGAGAGAGAGAGAGAGAGAGAGAGAGTTAGAGAGAGAGAGAGAGAGAGAGAGAGAGAGAGAGAGAGTGAGAAAGTTAGAGAGTTAGAGAGAGAGAGAGAGTGTGTGATTGAGAGAGAGAGAGAGTGAGAGAGTTAGAGAGAGTTAGAAAGAGAGAGAGTTAGAGAGTGAGAGAGTTAGAGAGAGAGAGAGTTAGAGAGTGAGAGAGTTAGAGAGAGAGAGTTAGAGAGTGAGAGAGTTAGAGAGTGAGAGAGTTAGAGAGAGAGAGTTAGAGAGAGTGAGAGAGTTAGAGAGAGTTAGAGAGAGAGAGTTAGAGAGAGTCAGAGAGTGAGAGAGAGTGAGAGAGAGTGAGAGAGTTAGAGAGAGTGAGAGTTAGAGAGAGTCAGAGAGTGAGAGAGTTAGAGAGAGATAGTTAGAGAGAGTGAGAGAGTTAGAGAGAGTGAGAGAGATTGAGAGAGAGAGAGAGAGTGTGATTGAGAGAGAGAGAGAGTGTGTGTGTGAGAGAGAGAGACAGAGTGATTGAGAGAGAGTGTGTGTGTGTGTGTGTGTGTGTGTGTGTATGTGTGTGTTTGTGTGTGTGTGTGAGAGAGAGAGAGAGAGAGAGAGAGAGAGTTTGGCAGTCTGCTGTTGTCTGCCTGGATAAAGAAACGCTGAAGCCTCGAGGTCCTTCACTGACGGGCTCCAACGAGCACACGAGATCCTGCCAAACGTCTCGACTGTGACCCGCGGGCCGAGCTGATGCCCCTCTGATGCCCCTCTGATGCCCCTCTGATGCCCCTCTGATGCCCCTCTGATGCCCCTCTGATGCCCCTCTGAGCGAAACATGCCCCCCCGCACCCCAACCACTGCTGTTTAAACATTCATTCATTTACTGCCTTTTATTTAATGCACTTATTTGTTTTTTATTTATTAGTGGCGTGTGGAGTATAGCATCACCTTTGCTCATTGTTGGTGATTTGTATTTTATTTAGAAAGCATTAATCTCTTTAAAATAAATATTTTTTTATATTTTAACTTGTGTAGTGGCGTTTGAGGTATTAGCATCATTATCGCTCATAGTTAAAATGAATAACTATGCAAATTTAATATTTGCATGGACTAACAACACTTTTATTTAGAAAGCGCATACGTCTTTTATGTATCTATTGTCCACTGAAAAGAATAATGTTTAAGATTTTTTTATTTATTTTTTTGACTGCATTTTGTGTCTGTTATTTATTGTTGTTCACTCTGCGGCCTGAACCCGTTCAACAGCAATACAATTATTATTGTTATTTATAAACGATGCATGGATCTTTAGTTCTGATCCTGCACCTGGAGGAGATCATTCAGACTTCCCTCTTTTGTGAATTATTTCCACCAAAATTCTAACGGCTGTTTGATTACAACTCGTGTGTGTGTGTGTGTGTGTTGTTCTGTTAGGGATGTACTTTAAAAACATTTTTTTTACATAAATTAAAGGAGTTAATACACTACCATTCAAAAGTTTCTTTAAAAGTGTCTTCTGCTCACCCAGGCTGTATTTATTTGATCAAAATTAGTCACATTGTGAAATATTATTACAATTTAAGCCAGCTGTTTTCTATGTGAATATATAATAAAATGTAATTTATTCCTGTGATCAAAGCTGTATTTTCATCATCATTACTCCAGTCTTCAGTGTCACATGATCCTTCAGAAATCAGGATAATATGATGATTTGATGCTCAAGAAACATTTATGATTATTATCAGTGTTGAAAACAGCTGTGCTGCTTCAGATTCCCTGGATTTTTTTTTCAGGATTCTTTGATGAATAGAAAGTTCAAAAGTTCAGCGATACAAAATAGAATCTTTCATAACATTATGAGTGTCTTTTGATGATTATATGCTGATTAAAAGAATTAGTTTCCTTAAATATTACTATATATATAAATAATTGAGAGATTGGCATGGAGAACTTTCCATAAGATCATCTCTCAATGCAAATTAAACCAGCTATTAGGCTGACTGAAAAAAAGCATGCCGATCCCCAGTTATGGTGAAGGTGTGTGTGATGTGGGATATTTTAATCCCAAAGGCCAAGAGTATTTTATCAGGATGCATAATATCCTGGATCCATGAAATAACTGGCCTTTAAAAATAAAAATCTGCTGCCTCTATGGGACTTTAACACAGCGGTACCCTGTATTTTAAGGAAGAACATTTATTTATTTACGATACATTATTTATTCACAAAGAAAATTGGTGTCCTTAAAGGTTCGGATTTTTCCTCATTTTTTTAATTAAGGCATTAAAATCAATTTCCAAAAGATTATTTTTTATTCCTCTTTTTAGTCAACGTTAGCATGGCTGTGTTCACTTATGCTAAGCACTATAAAAAATGCTTCTCAAGTAAAACCTTCTCGTTTAAACTACGGCTGTTTAGATCTAAAATGTCGAGATTTCAAATTTATTCTAATGTGTACCGTCTCTGCGCAGGAGTTCCACCTCCTGTACGAGGAGGCGCGTTATTACCAGCTGTCTCCGATGATCAAGGAGCTGGAGCGCTGGAAGCAGGACCGGGAGCAGAGACGGCTGGCTCAGCCCTGCGACTGCCTGGTGGTGCGCGTGACCCCTGACCTCGGCGAGCGCATCGCCCTCAGCGGGGAGAAGGTGCTCATCGAGGAGGTCTTCCCCGAGACCGGCGACGTCATGTGTAATTCGGTGAACGCTGGCTGGAACCAGGACCCGACACACGTCATCCGCTTCCCCCTGAACGGATACTGCAGACTCAACTCAGTGCAGGTACACACACTCACTGCTCTTATCAGCGTTCAGGACGCGTCATTCCTGCTTAATGGATTAGTTCACTTTTAAAAAAAACTTTTGCTGATAATTTCCTCACCCCCATGTCATCCAAGATGTCCATGTCTTTCTTTCTTCAGTGGAAAAGAAATGAGGGTTCTGATGAAAACATTCCAGGATTTTTCTCCATATAATGGACTTCAACAGGACCCAAACGGTTCAAGGTCCAAATGACAGTTTCAGTGCAGCTTCAAAGGGCTTTAAACGACACCAGACGATGAATAAGGGTCTTATCTAGACAAACCATCGGCATTTCACAAATAAATAAAACAGTTGAAGTTTTATAAGCACAAATGCTGGCCTTGCTCTGTTCTGTGATGCGCGTTCGTGACTCACGTAATACGCAATTACGTTGAAAAGGTCACGCGTCGGCGGAAGTACCGAGTCAGTGTTTACGAATGTGAGGAAGGAGGACCATATACACATATTCAAATGTCTTTGTGTCAGTTTATCGTTTAAATGCCCATTTCGTGTGCGTATCCTGGGGGTTTTAATATTAAAAAGGCTAAAAGAACATTTTCGTCAGGACAGAAGCGTGAGCTTTTCAACGTAATTGCGTATTACGTGAGTCACGAACGCGCATCACAGAACAGAGCAAGGCCAGCATTTGTGCTTATAAAACTTCAACTGTTTTATTTATTTGTGAAATGCCGATGGTTTGTCTAGATAAGACCCTTATTCATCGTCTGGTGTCGTTTAAAGCCCTTTGAAGCTGCACTGAAACTGTCATTTGGACCTTGAACCGTTTGGGTCCTGTTGAAGTCCATTATATGGAGAAAAATCCTGGAATCTTTTCATCAAAAACCTTCATTTCTTTTCCACTGAAGAAAGAAAGACATGGACATCTTGGATGACATGGGGGGAGGAAATTATCAGCAAAAGTTTTTTTTAAAAGTGAACTAATCCTTTAAGTCTTTACGTGGGCGGATTGAAGAAAATCAGTGTGAATGCTGAAATAAATAACAAGTTCATCATCACTAGATGTGTGGCTGACACTAGTGCTGCCTATCTAGACAGCGTTTTTCGACATCACAGGTTTAGTCCTGACGTGAAAATTGATCCTGATATTAGGCAGCAAAATATCTAATTTAACCAAAATGTACATTACCATTCAAAAGTTTGAGGTCAGTAAAGAAGTCTCTTCTGCTCACCAAAGCTGCATTTATTTGATTGAAAAAAACAGTAAAAACAGTGAGATATTATTATATTTTCAAATAACTGTTTTCTATGTGAATATATAATAAAGTGTAATTTATTCCTGTGATCAAAGCTGTATTTTCAGCATCATGACTCCAGTCTTCAGTGTCACATGATCCTTCAGAAATCAGGATAATATGATGATTTGATGCCTAAGAAACCAGTTGAAAAGTGTTTGCTGCTTCAAATTTTTGTGGAATCCAACCAAATCTATGATTACCACGAAACACGGACGAAATCACGAAATCCAGTCATAAAAAAATCTGAGGTCTTCATGGCAACCCGTCAAAATAAAAGTTTGGTCTTGGCTTTACTGTTATACTGTCGAATTTAGCTACATCTCAATGTAATAATAATACTAACACTAATAATAATAAATTAGTATTAAAACTTATATATTTTTTAAAGGTTTTATTTGTTTTAATTTGACAGTAAATCTCTGTTGTGCAGCACTTTGTTTGACAAAAAAAGTTAAATTTCATATGATTAAAAGATAAATTAAATTAATGTTTTGTAACTGATTTTTTTTTTGTTTTTTTAATTATTAAAATTGTTGTTTTTATGAATTCTCTATTCATTAGACATGCTTTTTGATCATTAACATTTCATTAAACCATTAAAAAGGAATTCAGAAAACTTACAACAGAAAACACAAAATTTAGTAAAAATAAAACTAAATTTAAAGGGTTAGTTAACCCAAAAAAGAAAATTGGCCCGTGATTTACTTGTTTATGACTTTCTTCTTTCAGACGAATATAATCGTTATATCCCTTTAAGGCGAAGGGGTGGACAAAAACTTTTTTTTTTGTCAAACTTGTATTATGTCAATAAAATGTGATGTTGTATGTCATCCAACCAATATTTTTTGTTCGTTTAAAATCCGGCCATCATTTATAATCTTATTATTCTAATGTTTATGCAAACAAAACGAGCTCATTTTATTGTTATTGTTATGCTATTTTATGTTGTTTGTTGGTTTTCAACAAAACTTGATTTCAGTGTACTTTCTAGCACATTTGAACAATACCGTGAGAAAATTGATAATCGTGATCATTTTGGTTACTATAATTAATATTTTCTATGATATATGTTAATGAGAACGATGCTCAACCTGTATTTGAACTAACCCGAACACACACTTTGACACACACTCACACACACACACTCCTCGACAGCGCCCCCTCAGGCTCGGGTAAAACACGCAACAAAACGCCTTTTTATGTGCAGCCATAATTCTTCACTCCCTCGAAAACAAAAGGCAAGAGCGAGAAGAAAAGAGAGGCTAGAAAATGAAATGCATAATTTACACGTTTCTCCTTTTTAAGACACAGCTCTTCCCTTTTAAAAAAGACTCCAACGTAACAACGCCCAGAGCGGTTGAAATACACGTATTGCATTTTTTAATACCATACTTACACTTTCTCAAACAGCCTCAACCCCTTTATGCTTCTTTTATAGATTTCTAAATGGCTTGCAATATAATTAATTGGCTGCATCAACTAACACAACAGTTTCTGTGCGTCTCAGTCAGTCTCCGTCTGCCCTCTCTGTGTTTGCTCGCTCAAGCTCTATTTCTTTTCTAAAACGAGTTGATTTCTGTGAAGTGACTGAAGCTCATTTCTCTGTTTCTTGCTGAAGCTGCTATCTTTTAAACAGAACTGTAAAACACACACACACACACACACACACACACACACACACACACACACACACACACACACACAGAGAGAGGCCACGAGAGAGACTCGACTGCTGCTAAAGCCAATGATGCAATGCTCTAATATGCAGAAACATACACAAACATTATAATTCTCAATCATGATTGAAATATTTTTACAATCATCTTTTGTCTAACACTCATCCACCGGCCCAGCTAACAAAGATGCTCTAAAAACATGTAGCAAAAGTTCCCATTGAAACGTTATTTCTGAATGTTCCAGTTTTTTTAATGTTTTAAGAACATGTTGTCCTGGTTGTTAAGGGAACATTCCATTTTGCGAACATCATGAGATTGTTACTTTTGAATGAACATTCTGAACATTCTAAAACCAGTAACATTTAAAAGGTGTTCAGTGAATGATGTATAGATGACGTTTTTGTGTCAACATTTGGAAAACATTATTACGCAAACACTGGAGAACTTTGAATGAACGTTAACATCAGGAAGAATGTTTTTTCATAACTGTGAGGAAGTTCCCTGTTAGCTGGGATCGTGGATAATTGTGATCCTCTCGAATGCATTCAGTTTTCCAGTAAAACATTTTTTAAACATTATTAAAGCAAAATAATGAAAGGATGAAAATGAGATGTGAAATCGTGAGGGATTTCTTTCTGGATGCTTCAGAAAGTTTAAAAGAACAGCTTTTATTTGTAATAGAATCTTTAGTACATTATAAATGTCTTGTGTTTGTTTTGAACAATTTAATGTGTCCTTGCTGAATAAAAGTATTCATTATTATTATTATTATTATTTATTTAGCACTTTTAACTCACAATCTTACAAACGAAGAACTTAAAATCCTATTTTCTGCACTTGACCCTAAAGCTGACCCTTACAGAAGCGTTTCCTCGAGTGGCGATTGACTTCTGATTATTGCATGAACCTTTTTACCCGATTTTGACTAGATTTCATTTATTTATGTCAAGTTGCTTGATTTAAACATAAATCTCTCTTCTTTTTTTGTGCTAAATATTAGGCTTAACATGAGAGAAAAAATGTCATTAAGGTACAAAATAAACAATAATGATAAAAAAAAAAGTGCTTCTCCAGTTATTATGAAGCCTCGTGACCTCTGACCCCGAGGAGCGCTCCTGGTTCATCATGTGCCCGTCTCAGCCCGGCTGGGAGGATGAAACACGACACTCCTGTCGGTTGACTCATAATTATATGAATATTACCATAATCCTGACTCACTGTATGACACAATACAGCTATGATCTGATTACTAGTGGAATCATCACTGTAGGCTTCTAACCAACTGTGTGTGCGCGCGCACGCGTGTGTGTGTGTGTGTGTATGTGCTGAATGTGCGTGTGTGTGTGTGTGTGTGTGTGTGTGTGTTGGGGGTTTGCCTACATTATATGTGACCAAATCGAGTTTATAATAATAATAATAATAAATAAATATGCTAAACATCTCGGAACACCCTTGTGAAAAAGAAGTACACTTTAGCATACTTTTAAAATAAGAGATAATATACTTTAAAATAACATACCTAAATGGGAAGTGAATGTTTTCGCTCACATAATTGCATGCAGTGTTGGGTGTAACTAATTACTAAGTAATTAGTAATTGCATTAATTACTAAGTAATTAGTTACTGTAATTTAATTACTTTTCCCTTGAAATAGTAAAGTAAGGGATTACTCTTAATTTTTCTGTAATTTAATTACAGTTACTTCTGATGTAATTGAGCTAAATACTGTGTATAGACCAATCCGATCTCACGGCTATTCGTATGCATTTTATGAGGTGGATAAATCGTATGACCTCACTCGTACAAATTCGTATGAATTTGCCATCTTGTAAAATAAGTATGAAATGTCATGCGATCAGACTGGTATTATAGAACAATTCTATATAGACCTTATGTAGCCCCGCCCCTTTCCAGCGCTGCTATAGAGCTTCTGTAGCCCCGCCCCTTTCCAGCGCTGCTATAGAGCTTCTGTAGCCCCACCCCTTTTCAGCGCTGCTATAGAGCTTCTGTAGCCCCGCCCCTTTCCAGCGCTGCTATAGAGCTTCTGTAGCCCCGCCCCTTTCCAGCGCTGCTATAGAGCTTCTGTAGCCCCGCCCCTTTCCAGCGCTGCTATAGAGCTTATGTAGCCCCGCCCCTTTCCAGCGCTGCTATAGAGCTTCTGTAGCCCCGCCCCTTTCCAGCGCTGCTATAGAGCTTCTGTAGCCCCGCCCCTTTCCAGCGCTGCTATAGAGCTTCTGTAGCCCCGCCCCTTTCCAGCGCTGCTATAGAGCTTCTGTAGCCCCGCCCCTTTCCAGCGCTGCTATAGAGCTTCTGTAGCCCCGCCCCTTTCCAGCGCTGCTATAGAGCTTCTGTAGCCCCGCCCCTTTCCAGCGCTGCTATAGAGCTTCTGTAGCCCCGCCCCTTTCCAGCGCTGCTATAGAGCTTCTGTTGCCCCGCCCCTTTTCAGCGCTGCGCTCGTTGTCTTTTGACTTCCGGTCTGTATTTTCACAATGATCTTTCATAGATGAATGAACGGCTCGTTTAAAAAAGTTCCCGGTCGACATTTGTTAAGATCTGCTTTACAATGCTTATGATAAACATTACAATGCTCGTGATAACTTTCATTAACTCTACAATAAGTAAATCCACTTCACCAGCAAATTACTCCTCGATAGCGATGCCATAGAGAGCGACCGCAAAAACAGAAGTTCAAAGACAATTTTCTAAAGATGGCGGCGCCCTCGTTTTTCTCGTGCATAAGGTCTATAAAGCAATAGTGGGTTCAACATCAAAATGTATCGTCTGATGTTAGAAAAGTATGTTTATATGTTTATAATGTAACCTCCTCCCTTTAAATTGTTTGATCAGTTTAAGGATAATTCATGCAATTTTTTTGTATTTATTTGAAAGAATTAAAACAGTTTCATGTCTATCCCTGTATTATTCAGCTGGTTGAGGTTGATATGGGATTTAGAAAGTAATTAGTAATTAAAAGTAATTAAATACTTTCTAGAGAGCGTAATTAGTACAGTAATCTAATTACACTGTTGAAGAGGTAATTAGTAACTAGTAATTAATTACTTTTTTAGAGTAACTTACCCAACACTGATTGCATGTTAGTTGCTATTCAATCTATTATAGTTTAATTTTAGATTAAATACAATTATTTAAACTTAAGAATGCTTTTGTGACCCACTCAAGTACATCTTTATATGTAATTTTATAATTACTTTTATTGTCTTTGAAATATGGTTAAAGTTTAATTCTGAATGTACGGAGAAGAATTTAAGATCATTTAAAATTTTGTCATATCTGTTGAAACTTATTAATATATTTGTAATCACACACTTTTACATTTAAAATTTAGTTAATATCAATGCTTTTTTTAAAAGTGTACTTAAGTGTGTCATGAAAGTCTGCTCTCCTTAAGTACACTTAAGTGGCCTTTTATTTAATTTATATTATATTATCTGAAAGTACAGTTTTTTTAAATATACTTTTAAGGTTTGAAGTACACTTTAAAGTGCGTATTAAATATAAGCACACTTTTTTTAAATTAAAGGGCACACTAGAGTTATGGTGGCTACTGGCTAGATGTAAAAAATCAAGCTTTATTTGCTCTACTAACTAGTACAGTTTAGCTTCAGCTTTTAATCAGGCTCGTTTATCTTGAAAAAGTGAGAGAAGAAACGAATAAAGCAACTGAAAGATCACGGCAGATGAATGACATGTTCGGGAACTTAAGAACAATTCAAAGAGATTGAAGGAGTCTGTGGTGAGATTGAGACACAGGGGCGAACGACACACGTGAACGGCTTCAGAAAGGAAAACATTTAGCCAAACACACACACACACACACACACACACACTCACACACTCATAGTGTCCCAAAGCTGAAGCTGTCCCGCTCCGTCCATATCTCAGAGTGATGGAGGACCGGGATCAACGCAGACACGCGTGAACTTTCATCAAACTGACAGATGTGCCACTGCGCACACACACACACACACACACACACACACACACACACACACACACAGAAAAGCTCTACTGACAAACACATGACACAGAGCCACACACACAAACACACACACACAGAGAGAGAGAGAGAGAGAGAGAGAGAAGCTCTACTGACAAATACATGACAGAGAGCCACACACACACACACACACACACACTCACTCACTCTCTCACACGCACACACACACTCACATTCACTCACTCTCTCACACACACACACTCTCTCACACTCACACACAGGTTTTTCTCTCTGTAACCTCGTTCGTACGGCAGTTAGATATGGCTGTCACTCTTCTACTGAATGTTTAATCTCGTTCTGTTTACAGTTCTTTATGAGAATGACGACCACATTCTCCTGAAGTTACTGCTGAAAAACAACCAAATGAAATCACCAAAGCTCGTCTCTGGTCAGTCATTATTCTGAGTGAACTCGTCTCAGGGACGGGACGGGACGGCAGTGAGCGAGTGAGTGTGTGAGAGTGAGTGAGTGAGTGAGTGAGTGAGAGTGAGTGAGTGAGTGAGTGAGTGAGTGAGTGAGTGAGTGAGTGAGTGAGTGAGTGAGTGAGTGAGTGAGTGAGTGAGTGAGTGAGTGTGTGTGTGTGTGTGTGTGTGTGCACGTGTGTGCGTGTGTGTGTGTGTGTGAGTGAGTGAGTGTGTGTGTGTGAGTGAGTGAGAGTGTGTGTGTGTGTGAGTGAGTGAGTGAGTGAGTGAGTGTGTGTTTATGTGTGTGTGTGTGCGTGCGTGCGTGAGTGAGTGTGTGAGAGTGAGTGAGTGTGTGAGAGTGTGTGTGTGTGTGTGTGTGTGAGTGAGTGAGTGAGTGAGTGAGTGTGAGTGTGTGTGTGTGTGTGTGTGTGAGTGTGATTCTCTCACCTGTCCTCATCTCGTCACAATCTGTCAGAGAGACAAATGTTCTGGATTGTCTTTGCCAGGAGTCAGACACACTTCCTGTGTGTGTGTGTGTGTGTGTGTGTGTGTGTGTGTGTGTTTCCTGCTGTGGCTGTCATCACAAACCTGATTTTTTTTTTTTTTACATGAGCATCTCGTGTGTGTGGTTTAGAGTGAATGGAGGTCGGTGTAAAACCGCAGGTTCAGATGATAAAAGCTAAAAAAATATGAACCCCAGATTTCAGTTCGTTTTGTTGGTGTAAAATCAGTTTTCCAATCTCACGTAAATTACAGTCCATTTGAAAAGATGATTTGAATGACAGTTTACAGTGAATATGAATGCAATCAGCAGTTCGCTTCTGCACGTTAGGGCTGTTGTTAATGAATCATTTGCATTTTTTCATGTTCATACTCGTATTATAGTATGAAGCCTCTAATAAACCAGTCATGTTTTTTTGCCTTTATTCATACAGTCGGAGTAATACACTGCCATTCAAAAATGTGTATGATTATTTATGAAAGAAATGTATACTTTTATTCAGCAAAGACTCATTAAACTGATCAAAAATGACAGTCAAGACATTTACAACCTCAAAAAAATCGTTTTTTTTGTTGTTTTGTTTTACAATTCATCATTGAAAAACAGTTTCCACCAAAAATATGAAGCAGCACATCTATTTTCAACAGTGATAATAATCATAAATGTTTCTTGAGCAGCAAATCATCATATTATCCTGATTTCTGAAGGATCATGTGACACTGAAGACTGGAGTAATCAGTAATCACAGGAATAAATTACACTTTACTATATTCACATAGAAAACACTCATTCAATTGGGTAACACTTTATTTGAATGTGTCCTTGTTACATAAAATGTAATAATATCTCACAATTTTTACTGTATTCTTGATCAAATAAATGCAGCCTTGGTGAGCAGAAGAGACCATCAACTCTTCCCGACCCCGAACTTCGGAGCGCTGCTGTTTTCGACTGGTGTGTGATGAGATGTGGTATGGAAGTAAAATGATGCCAAATGTTTTTGAAACAAAAAGCCTGTTGAATTGCACTACTTGAAAAAATGCTTGCATTTTAATGCATTGTATTTTTAGTACTTGCATTTTTTATTGGCTCAAATTGGACATGGTTGAATATTGAAGCTGTGAATATTTCAGTCATTTGGCATTATTGTCCTTCCGTAATGTGCTGTCTGCTGTGTTTTGAGCTTGTGCTTGTGTTTCAGGTGCTGGAGCGTCTCTTCCAGAAGGGCTTCAGTGTGTCTGCGTCCTGTGGCGGTGGAGTGGACTCGTCTCAGTTCAGCGAGTACGTGTTGTGTCGCGAGGACAGGAGGAGTCAGTCCATGAACACTCCCATCAGGATAAAGCAGGAGCCGCTGGACTAGACACACACTCAGGCCCTCGGCCCCTCCACACACAGACTCGCAGCGTTTAAGGGGAATGTAATGCACACACACACACATACACACAAACCCAAAGAACCTCAACAGGATCACTTCCTGTTATGCCCGAACCACCAATCAGAGGACGTCCTCACGCATATGGAATTAGGCCACGCCCCTTTTCCGGTGTGTGATTAAAACGACTGTATCGTCACGGGCCGAGGGTCGATTTCTCGCTCCCAATGGATTTTTTTCATTTCAACCTTGTTGTTTATAAAGTTTTTCACTCCTTATAGCACCGTTGTATGCGGTTATCAGTACTAGGATGGAGTTTTGTGTTTATTTCTGTTGTTACATGAAGGATGATGGGAGTGTTGTTCTGAAGGCATTACGTTTGAGAGACTTTCCTGGCAGCGCTCGCAGAAACACGATTACGCCCTCGAGCTGCGGGGCCGAAGCAGTCTGGGGTTTAATGCGTTCAGGCTTCTTTGTTTGAAGGATCTGCAAGCAAACGTGGGTTTTTCTAAAGCCTGCACTGAGAAATAGGTAACACTGATGGAGCGAGCCAGAACATTAAGCATATCGTTGAACAGTTGAAAGTTTTATAAGCTCTCTAATGCTTGAATCAAAAGAGTTCTGAACTAAACACAGACTTGTGTGTGTGTGTGTGTGTGTGTGTGTGTGTGTGTGTGTGTGTGTGTGTGTGTGTGTGTGTCACGAAGAAAATGTGAGGATCCTGAGGCAAAGCATTGGAAGATGAAGACATATGATTGTGTCTAGAGGAAATCCATAGCGTTCATAACATACGTTTGCACTTAAATGCATCTCAGACGCCCGTGTGTTTAAAGATTCAGTGGAAATAGACTCGAGTTTGAGAGTGCTGACAGAATGAGGGTAACTAACTATGGTGCATTAATTTTTAAACCATCTTTGTGAATGAATAATCGTTATTCATTAGCCCAGTTTATCAGGTTCAGGTTTTCCGATTGGTTGAAGTTGTCCGGTTTCTGTTTTTGACGTCAAAATGTTGTCGGATGCTGAATCGTGCGACTCGAAGACGGACACGTTAAGAATTTCATCACACTGGACTACTGTAAAACTACAGTAAAACTACAGTAAACTACAGTAAACCTACAGTAAAACTAACAAACATATCAACACATTCCCTGCCTGTCTGAAAAAAGATAGTATTTGCAAATATAATCAATTGATTGCCATATAACAAATTCTTTTAAGCCAGCTTGTAATGCGCTCTTTAACTGAATGGGTTTAACCCTTCTATTGTCCAAACAGTTTAAATGTGACCCATATATATATATATCATGAAATCTATTAAAAAAATCATATTAAACATCCTATACAGTAATTGTCTATATATGTATATGTATAGTAGTGGCTAAAAATGATGTCCGGCCTAGCAAAATTGACGTTCAGCCTTTATTTAAATATTATACAGTATATATAAAGAATTTTTAGTAAGCATATTGTGTAGTTGTGTTTGGAGTCGATTGTTTTATTCGTGATAATAATGTAATGAAACATGCCGAATTGTGCCAACATAATTTTTGGCCTGGCTGTAAAAAAAGAGAGAACCGACAAAATATTAATAACGGATTATATTGTAGTCAATGTATGCTTTTTCCTGAGCTTTGTGTTTTTCTATGCATTTTTTTGCATGTAAAATAAAACCTGTATAGTTGAACTTTTTTGCCAAATAATGTTATCAGATAAACACCTTAAATTAACCAAGTTTAGTGTTTTGGTTTTTTTCTTCATATTTAAAATATTTTTTCTCATATTTTGATGGTTTCATTGAGCTTGTAGGGACATTAAAACAAAACATCACTTTTGCCCACTACTATACTACATATATGACCCATAACTATAACCTACTGACCCCAAACTTTTAAACACTAGTGTGCGTATACAGTGAAATATATAATCCAAAATTAAAACGTGATTTTTAGATGATGAACTTTTCTTTAAGTTTGAAGAATCATAAAACTGACAATTTTCTGAAGGCAATAGGAGGGTTATGTCATTTTTTTGTATTCAACCACATGTATACAAAGTTGTGACGTTTTGTATACATTTTTGCTATTTTTAATGATTGTTTTTATGATGTATGTCTGTTGCTAAGTCTGGCCTCGAGCTCACAGCCGATGGTCCGTTGTTAGTGAGTCCAGTGTAGACACGGGTCATCTTCATCTTCATCATCTTCATCACAGCACTGATCTCTCATCTGATCAAAGACCAACAGAAGAACAAACTCCTCCAGTCTGTCTGTGTGTGTGTGTGTGTGTGTGTGACTCACACATGCTGTTTCTTCTCAACCCAAACATCTTGATCAAAAACAAAGCACCTCATTCTGATAGTTTAGTTTAAACTCCAGATTGATGCCGTTTGGAGTCTGAAAGTGTTCATTAACAGTCGAATGATTGAGTGTCCACTTCTGCAGATCTGACCCAGATCTGGTCCAGTTCTGTCACAAAGGGAATGACCAACCAGCCCTTTCATGTGTGTGTGTGTGTGTGTGTGTGTGTGAGAGAGAGAGAGCAATCCCAGCATGCATTCCCAGGGCAGTGCATTTACAAACCCAAAACACACAGAGCGCTCAGATCGTGTGGATTTAAAAGAGTGAATCCCGGTGCGGATAAACCATGTGTTGTCGATCCTGTGACATGATGATCAAAGTTTGCTTAACAGAAGTTGTGCTTTTCAGATGATGCATATTTACGTTGGATTCCTTTACATGTTGTTGTAATGCATTCAGGACACGGGTGAAACACTTCATCAGGCCTAAACGCTGGTACTATGTACAGTTATTTGAATATGGAAACAGTTTCTCTTTGTAAACAGACCCCCCCAAAAAAAAAAAAAAAACATACTGACACCGCTTTAATACTAGAAGACTGATGGATTAAACACGAGCAAAGCAATATGATATGTACATACAAATGATAAAAGAAAATCCTCAACATTTCAAAACGTCTACCAAGGTGAAAATTGTCATTATTTAATGTATTAATAATTAGACTGTGGTATTAAAGGGCATGTGTTTATTTACAGTGTCTTCTTTTTTATTTACTTGCATATTTGCTATAATAAAAAAGGCGTAATATTCACCTGACAGTTGTTTGTGCTTTTCATCCACTTCTATAAATCAGCAACTCATTTTGATAAATGACTGATAGACTTCTGATTATTCCCTATCAGCAATCAGTAGTTGTCAGATATGAAGATATGAAGAAATATATATATATATATATATGTATTAATTATATTTTAAATATGAAGAAAAAACTAAACTCTAAACTTGGTTAAGGTGTTTATCTGATGAAATTATTTGTCAAAAAAAGGCAAATTACAGCTGCACGTTTTTTTGTGCATGCATGCAAAAAAATGCATAGAATGCATGAATTGACAACAAAACCAGTTATTAATATTTTGTTGGTTCTCTCTTGTTTTTGCATGTGTTCATAATTTCTTTGTCTGACAGCCTGGACAAAAAATATTTCGGCACACTTCTGCATGTTTCATTACATTATTATCACAAATAAAACTATTGACTCGAAAAACGCATTATGCTTACTAAATCTTTGAAACAATTTTTAAAATAATATTTAAATAAAGGGTGAAGATGTCAATTAATGTTTGCTTTTTCATGGGAACTTTTTGTTTTTCTATGCATTGTTTTCTAAATAAAACCTGTTGCTGTAGTTTGCCTTTTTTTTTTTTTTTTTTTTTTGCCAAATTATTTTGTCAGATAAACACCTTAACCAAATTGTGTTTTGTTCTTCCATCTTATTTAAAATATCTCAAATATTTTTTTTCATTTTTTGATAATTTATTCAAACTTGTAGAGTCATTAAAAACAAAAATCTCCCCCGGACATCAGGCCACTACTGTATGTATATTGTTAATAATTTTTTTATATATATAAATACAGTGTATATAAATTTATAAAATATCATAAAGTGTTTTAAAATAATATTTATAAACACAATTATACATGTAATAAAAAAATTATAAAATTTCAACAACAAAAAAATTTAATAAATATGCTGCATTTATTTCATAAAATGTTATGAAATATATATCTGACTGACATCAATAACTTAAAATAGCTATCTCTCATACAAACAGGAAAATACACTGCAAAAAAATATATATTTTCTCCCTCAGCATTTTTGTCTTGTTTTCCAGTAAAAATATCTAAACATTCTTGAATCAAGATACATTTACTGGAGAAGCAAAATAAAGATATTAAGTCATATTTTCTCAAATCTATGAAAAATACCTGCTGATGGTATCAGAAATATATACATATTATATATACATAAAATAAATAAAATGTATAGCATTTATATCATAAAAGTTATGAATTGGTGAACCACACAACATTTTTAAGTTTAGTAAACAGCTTATTTATTCCTTTACAAAATAGGTACAAATACAGAAGTATGTTCACACAAACAGAAATATTTCAGGATATGTACAGAATTTACCAAAAATAAGATAGTTCTAATAAACACAAGGTCTTGTAAACAATATATACAAATCATCCATAGATCAAAACATTAAATTCCAGCTGTGCACATAATACAATATGAAGAGAGATCTAATAATATTTTGGCTACAAAGCGTAAGTCATAGAAAGAGCCACCAGCAGAAAACAGAAATCAGAATATTAATAAAGTCGTTTTAAACGACCCAACAAATACATTTGTGCTTGTTTCACGTCGGACTGTCGGGGAATGAACCGTATTGCGAATGATCAAATATAAATAGGTACAAAACAAAGTTTCCCTTTTGGAGTTTTCGGCTGGACGTTGGACGTAAAAATGAATGAAACTAAAACCTTCAACACGTGTTCAGGTTCAGACACACACACACTTGGACAGATTCATGGTGCATAGAAGAGCGAGAGGGTCCAGAATGAAGAAAGTTCACAGAGCTTGACCTCTCCTGACATCATAATGCTTACAGGACTCATATTCTTCATCATAATATCTGACTGACATCAATAACTGAAAATATCTGTAATAATCAGACACATACACTGTTCTTCCTCAGTGTTTCTGTCTCCTTCTCCAGGACATGTATCTAAACATGCTTGAATCTAGACACACTTAATTTTAAAAGCAAAATGGCTTTAGATATTACGTATTTTTTTCTGAAAAATGTATCGACATAAAAAAAAAAAAAGTTAACGTCCCATTAGTTAACGTTATTCAATGCATTAACTAACAGTAACTAGAAATGAGCGATGCATTTGTCGCAGTATTTATTAATCTTTGTTAATGTTAGATAATAAAACAACTGTTAAGTATTAGTTTATGTCAGCTCAGGCCCATAAAATAATATTAACAGATGCTTTTTTGTTCAAAATGTTGCTTTTTTATGAAACTTACCTACATTTAAGTGTTGATAAAAAAGAAAACATGAACCTTGAATGAAATTTTTTTTATTTTTTTTTTGTGAAATTTTTTAGGGTTGTTTCTTTAAAAGCAGAGGCTCTGTTCTTTCTTTTGATATATTGTATGTTCAGATATTCATAAAACAACATATTCTGGGGGCCATTTAAAAAAATGCTGGCGTTAATAAAGTTGTTTCAGAAAATAAAACGTAATATTTTCAGTCATTTTGCTTCTCAAGTAAATGTATCTTGATGTAAGAATGTTTAGATACTGGAAAACAAGACAAAAAAAAAACTGAGTGAGAAAATAATAAACATCACTAAACATAAACAGGTAGAATCGGCAGTGAAATCCAGTTTTACACGACAAAAATGAACACATGAAATCAAAATGAAGCGCTAATACTTTCATAATACATGCTCCTGGTCTTATTGTGAGAGATCAGCATCAGCGCACGTCAGTCCAGAGGAAAAGAAACAATGTCTTCATAATGTAGTGCTGCTTTAAGACGGAATGATATATGGCGTTTGATTCAGAAATCATCACATCACAGAAGTCAAACGTGTGTTTGCGTGTTGGTATTGCTATAGCTCGGCTCTCGGCTGGTCTGGTCTGGGATCTGTGCTCCTCACGGACACACGGATGTCACACAGATCACAGGACCGACACAAGCGTCATGATCGGGTTCAGGAACCTTTCACTGCGTTATTTTTGTTGCTGAAAAATCCTGTGGAGGTCATTTAGACATGCTTTTAAAAACAATATTCATCAAAAAGTCTATTTACATTAAAGTCTCGCTGATAACGTTTTCGAAAAAGAGTTTTAGTGGATAAATTCAGCTTTTTATGGGGTGTTTAATATTGTGATTGTGCTCCACAAACATCATCTTGTTTTCCAGCACAAATATCTAAACATTCTCAAATCAAGATACATTTACTGGAGAAGCAAAAAGATATTAAGTTTTGTTTACTGAAAAGTGAGTTTGTGCTTGAAACAAGAACTAATATCTGCCAAACTAAATGATTTTTCTGACACCACTGGCAGATATTAGTTCTTGTTTTAGGCATAAACTCACTTCATTTTCAGAAGATTATTAGTGTTGTTTTCAGAAAAAAATAATAATACAATTCCTTCCAAAGTAAATGTATCTTGATTTGAATTTTTTGTTTGTCCTGGAAAACAAGACAAAAATACTAAGTAAATAATTGTTTGCCATGTGGTTGTACACTGATGATGAAGATGATGATGATGATGATGTTTGGGAAAGTCTGCATAAGGTTTAGAGAACAACATTTCTTTTACAGAAAAGTACATTGATCACTTCAAGGCGTTTGGTCTCAAAGATCGTCCACTGTAAGCGCTCTGTGTAGAATATACAGCAGAATGACATCAGCACTGCAAAAACACTTCACCTCTTGTTTTACACTAAAAAATGTGCAAAAATGCATGAAATATTACAATGTTCTAAGCATGACCAAACAAAATGTAGTGAAGCTTTAAAGCTTTAAAGTCAATATGAAATCAAAATTGACTTATTTTATTATGGAATAATCCAGTATTTATTATAAATTACTTATCTGTGCACATCAGTATTGTTTTAAAATCATGTGCATTCTTGAATTAAAATGATTGACATCTCTTCTCTTATGATGTGGGCGGGGCAACCTGTCACTCACACCATATCCACCAATAGCAAACCACAACCACCCAATCAGTTCCCCACAGACACAATCAAGCCCCGCCCACATTTGTTCTGTTGTCTTTAACAACTTGTTAAAAATTGCTAATAGTGGATATTTGAGAAAAATTAACTTCTCTCAAGTTTCGCCTAAACTTTTTTTTTTTTTTTGAATATTTGTATTTCTGGAAAATAAAATAAAAATACTGATAAAGAAAGTGATATTTGCAGTGTCAGATTCATTCATACACAAAAACCAAACAAACAAACAAACAAACAAACAACAAACAAACGCTCCTCGGCTCAAAGCCAGAGACACAAGCCTCAAAATTCACTATCATAAATACAATTTACCAAATAAAGTTGAGGAGAAAACAGGGAACGTGAAGTACATCTTAGCTTTTTCTCTTTTTTTCCAAACCTTTTGGTATGACACGAGGAGGGCACAGACACTGATGGGGCTGAAGGCACGTCGCAGGGCTGAGAAGGAAGTGTTGGTCGTGATCCCTCTGTAGTGTGCAGAGTTCAGTTAGTGGACACTACTTCAGGAGAGCTCGGTACAGTAGGAGAGATCTGCTGGTCTCTCGCTCCTGCTCCATGTAGAAGATGAAATCCCTGAGATTGACACGTGTTATTCTCTGTCGGGAATACTGGCGTGACGAGCCGGAGGAGGCCGACGATCCGGCCGGAGATCCTGCAGAACTCCCCGACACCTGACGGCAAAACACACATCTATATCAAACATACACACTGCAAAAAAATATATTTTCTTAGTATTTTTGTCTTGATTCCAGTCCAAATATAAAAAAATTCTTACATCGAGATGCATTTACTAAAGTATTGTAGTAAAATGTCATGTTTTCTGGGGGGATTAACTGAGTTTTTGCTTAAAACAAGTAAAATGTTCTGCCAAACGGGTAAGAAAAATAATCATGTTTCTGTTTGAATGAACATTACTTTTCTTACCACATTGGCAGATCATTTTGCTTTTTATAAGCAACAACTCGCTTAATTTTGATTTTTTTTACCCAGAAAACACTTATATATACAAAATAATTTTACACAGTACAAAGACATTTATTATGTAAACACAAACTTTTATTTTGGATGCGATTAATCGTGATTAATCATTTGACAGCCCTAAATCAGTTATGGTCAGAATTATTCGCACCCCTGGTAAAGAAATAAATAAATACATCTGCACTGTTTATCCTTTTGTTCTTTAATTCCCAAAAAATCTCCCAAAAACTAATCCAAAGATCATGTTAAGATTCACACAAGAAAGAGTCACATGATCACTGACACTCTTCTATGTATAGTAATGACGTCATAAGGGCTAAAACCTAAATAAAATTCAGCCTTTCTGATGTTATTATGATCAAAAAATGTCTTTTTTTAAACTTGAATACCAGTGGATCACACTGAGATGCTCAGTTTGCCTCGAACAGGTTTATTCTCTCATTCTCACAGGACTCCCTGTTCATCTGCAGCGTTCAAGCATAAACTGAAGGAGAAGTCAAATAAACAGACGGATTCTTACACAGCTGAGTCAGATCTTTCATGAATAACAGAAAAATATCAGAAAATTGGAAAGACCGCTCAAAACAAGACCGGAAACGAAGGCTTTCTCTCCAGCAGACGTCGCACAATTAGACTGATTGCTCTCGGTAAACACAAATCACACGGAAACCTTAATGGGAACCATCTGAGGGAACAGAAATCCTGCATACGCCAGCGAACACTCGGTGGCCGCCCGTGTCTCGTCTCCAGCGAGCCGTCAGCGGATCTGACGGGTGGAGTGTGCTGAGGTGGGGTGAATTTAGGACAGGCAGCGTTCGGGACGCCCTCAGGCCTCAAGACCTCCAGAAGCAAGATCTGGACTCATCAGGCCAATCAGAGTTGACCTCATGTGAAAGCCAGGCATGCCTTCTGCCATGGCAATTAATGCCAATCATAGCCTGGACCAATCAAACGCATCCATCCACCTGGACACGCGGACGGGCCTCTGGCGATTGTGTTTGTGTGCTGAATATTCACATGTGTGTGTGTTTGAGAGAAAGAAAACCAGTTTGAGGAAGAGACAAAGGAAGAAAAACAGGTGACGTGAAACATACATATTCAACTATAAAGCAGCTCTACGGAAGACGTTATTCAGCTCAATGTAGTTCAGTGATGATTCAGGTCGGTCATCAATTATGAAACGGATTCAATTTTAAGCTGTAAAGTTCAATAACAGTGTGAATGTTGCAAAGTTCATTAGTTATGAAACTAATTTATTCAACTCGAGTCAGTTCGATGTTGATTCAATTCACTTCAATAGTGTCGCTGTTGCAGTTCATAAATTATGAAACAAATTTATTCAACTCCAGTCGATGACACTATTGCCTTCTGTAGATCTGCTTTACAGGAGTTACGGCCCTTAAACACCTTTAACTCGTTTAAAACAGACGAAAGGTAAGGTCAAAAATCACAGACGATTGACTGCATTTCTGACGTCCAATCACGCCATTAAAGAGTTAGTTCACCCAAAAATTTAAATTCTGTCAGTAATTCCTCTCCCTCATGTTGTTCCAACCCCGTAAGACTTTCGTTGATCTTCGGAACACAAATTGAGATATTTATAATTAAATCTGAGAGCTGGATCACTCCTCCATTGGCTTCTAAGGGATTGAAACTTGTTCCCCCGAAAAGTTATTAAAGACTTCATTAAAATAGTCCAAGTGACTACAGTGGCTCAATCTTCAGTTTATTTGATGAGAATACTTTTTTTGTGCATAAACTAACAAAAATACTAATTTCCTTCTCTGTGGGCCTCGTCAGTTAACGTAGTGTGATAGTGTAGTGTGATAGCGCAGTGTGATGGCGCAGTGTGATAGCGCAGTGTGATAGCGCAGTGTGATGGCGCAGTGTGATGGCGCAGTGTGATGGCGCAGTGTGATGGCGCAGTGTGATGGCGCAGTGTGATGGCGTCGTGTGATGGCGTCGTGTGATGGCGCAGTGTGATGGCGCAGTGTGATAGCGTCGTGTGATGGCGCAGTGTGATGGCGCAGTGTGATGTGTGATGGCGCAGTGTGATGGCGCAGTGTGATGGCGCAGTGTGATGTGTGATGGCGCAGTGTGATAGCGCCGTGTGATAGCGCCGTGTGATAGCGCCGTGTGATAGCGTCGTGTGATAGCGCAGTGTGATAGCGTCGTGTGATAGCGTAGTGTGATGGCGCAGTGTGATGGCGCAGTGTGATAGCGCAGTGTGATAGCGCAGTGTGATAGCGCCGTGTGATAGCGTCGTGTGATAGCGCAGTGTGATAGCGTCGTGTGATAGCGCAGTGTGATAGCGCAGCGTGATAGCGCAGTGTGATAGCGCCGTGTGATAGCGCAGTGTGATAGCGCAGTGTGATAGCGTCGTGTGATAGCGCAGTGTGATAGCGTCGTGTGATAGCGCAGTGTGATAGCGCAGTGTGATAGCGTCGTGTGATGGCGCAGTGTGATGGCGCAGTGTGATGGCGTAGTGTAATAGCGTCGTGTGATAGCATCTAAGCATCGATAGCATCGATAGCAAACTGAATCAACACTGTCTGTAGAACTGCTTTATAGCAATCCATTTTATTTTTATTTTCATAATTGATGAACTGTAACATCTGTACTGTTATTGAACTGAATTGAATCAACACATTTATTCAACTCAAGTCAGTTCAATGTTGATTCAAGTCAGTTCAATAACAGTGCAGATGTTACAGTTCATCACCAATCTCAATTCAACTGAAAAGGAAAAATGTCAGAGTTGCAAAGGTCATTAATAATGAAACATTAAATTTCAGCTGTAAAGCAGCTCTACAGAAGATAATAGTGCCATAATTCAGTTCAATAATATTACTGAACACGCATACAGAACGATTGGTTACACTTTATTTCAATAGTCCACTTTAGACATTCTACTAACTATAAGTAACTTTTCTACTACATGTCAACTAACTCTCAGTAGAGTATTAGTAGACTGTAGTAGACTGGTAGGTTATGGTTATGTGTTAGGGTTCGGGTTAGGAGAATAAGTTGACCAACAAAATAAAGTGTTAGCAGACAGTCTACTAATACTCTAATGACAGTTAGTTGACATGCATTTGCAAAGTTACTTATAGTTAGTAGAATATCTAAAGTGGGCTATCGAAATAAAGTGTTACCGAATGATAATTTGCAGGATTGGCGAGTGCATTGAAATGCAGTTGTTCCTCCTGGAAGTTTGCAGTGCCCGATGCGCTTCAGTCTCGGTGCGTTTGGCCCCAGGATCACAGATTGGCTCCAGCGCCTGCAGGGCCACACGAGGCCGAGTAAGTGATCCAAACGCAGGCAGAAAGGTCAGTTCTCCACATCTTTCCTCCCACTGTACCAATCCCACAGCCAACGCCAATAACCCAAACACAGCACTGTTGATGTCTGTTTCCATGGAGATTCGTGCATCTCCTAACCTCACGTTAACCAGCACATAAACACAAACACACACACACACTCAGCTGATTCAGCTTTCTCCAGGGAGCCAAACACTCTGAATTTTCTGATAATTTACTTTTCTGGATTGCCGAATCAGTGGTGAATTTGGCAAAGGTCAATGTAGAGCTGAAGGAAGCGCAGAAGAAAAGATTGTGGGAAGGCAAAATCCGTGAGGCACAAAACAGCATCTGTCATTTTATCAGCGCCGAGCTCCTCGCGGGCGTAATGTCATATGACATATCCATCCGACAGCTAGCACACGGATACCTCCATACATCTTTTCAGACCGTTTCTGACTGAACGCACGTGTTTGGAGCAGAGAGAGAGAGACGAGCCTGAAGACGTGCCTGCCAGCCTTCTCAACAACACACTGATGATGACAATCTGCCAGCGGCACACACACACACACACACACACACACACACACACATACGTGTCTTCACACCATCAGAGCACGGGAACATGTGAGGTGACAGTCACCAGCAATGAGTGAATCAGACCTCATTTAGACAATATGTGTGTGATCAGAGTCACGCGCTTCAGTCTGAAAATGACTTTGGCTCATAATTATCTAAGTACGTTGGAATCAAGATCTGGTTACATTTTTAAAAAATCAAGAACCAAATTATTTTATTTTTTTTGACATTCAGTTTCACAGTATGGCCTTAAAATCTTATTAAAAATCAAATGTGTCCATGCATTTTACAACAAAAAAAAAGAAAAAAAGAAAAAGAAGAAAAAAAATCTATTGTATTCCATGATTCATATGATAACAACATTAAATAAAAATGTATCAATGTGTCTTATAACTCGAATACATCTCGAGGATTAATTTCTAAACAAATAAATGGCATCTCTAAATCTGATGAATAAAATAAAATGTAAAACATTATTAGGCTTATTTAAATTTAGATTAAATTAATTTTGTTGAAAGACATAAATGGCATCTTATAACACCTCGAATACATCTTGAGGATTTAATTCTAAAATAAATGAAATCCCTACATCTCATAAATAATAAAACAAAACAAATAAGATGGATGGATGAACAGATGGATGGAGAAATGGAAGAATAGATGGATGGATGGATTAATGATTCGATATTAATCTGTTGAGAGCCTCTGTATGATCTTATAACAACACAATTACATCGTAAGGATATATTTCTAAACAAATAAATGAAACCCGTAAATCTCATAATATACTGTATGTATATATTAGATCCATATATTAGATCTTATAATAATCCAAAGTCAATGAAAAGCTCAAAAGGCTGGAAGAGTGTACGGTTTCGTGTGTTGTGATCGTGTGTGAACTCTTGACCTTCTGACCTCCTGTTGAACATCCAACAACAAACATTTGGCAGTCCCAGTTCTCAGTGTAAACCATTTATGTTTCCATTTTCCCCGACAATTTACAGAGAATATCGATTCTAGACCCGAGATCAAACCCCGACGATAACCGGTTTGTACTTTTATTTGTGAACCCCTCACAGACTGAACCGGGCCAGATGAGCTCCCACGCTACATTTACTGTAGGTTAATAATGTATGTTTTGCACTCATGCCGACTCAAACTCTCTGAAGGCTGAAGGTTGAATTTGCATCGAGTCCATCTTTGAGTTTCTGCTGATCCGCGTCTTTCTGAGTGTTTTTGAGTGGCGGGAAGCAGGAGCCCTTGATGCTGGAGCCAATATTGGACTTGGCTGCGGTTTCACCTCAGGGCTACAGGTTAATGGTCCACTTTGCCAGAAACACACACACACACACACAACACACACACACATTACCAATACTGCTATCTCAGCAAACACACCAAGAGAAGCCAGCTAAATATGAAGCGATAGATGGAAAAGCAGATGGCAGCGCTGTATATATAGCCTACAAAAATGCTAAATTTGGTGTAACGTTGTGTGTGTAAATGAATAGTGTTGGACTCAGTGCTGAAACCCAACGCACAGGACAATAGAGACACCAGAATAACAATATTCATGATTCTGAAGCTGAAAATACTGAATTATGTTAGATGAATATGCTTGCGCTCTGTCACAGACTAGATATATTTACAATAATGTCGGCCACTTTTTACTGGTAACATAAAATATTTAGCATTATCAGGACACAAATATTCCCCTATTGCATTATTATACAGGTGAAACTCAAAAATTGTTAATATGGTGCAAAAGTTATCATTTTGATGACTATGGCTTACAGCTTATGAAAACCCCAAATTCAAAATCTCAGACAATTAGAATATTACATGAAATCAATAAAAAAAGGATTTTAAATATAGAAATGTCGGCCCTCTGAAAAGTATAATCATGCATATGTATATTAGTTTCACCTTTTTAATTTGAATTATTGAAATTTCTTTTTGAAAACTTATTGAAATCTTTTGTACAATATTAAAATTTTTCGAGTTTCACCTGTACATTATATATATAGTAGTTTAATGTAGCACTGACACTAAAAACTTCTCACACAGTAGTTTTTATTTTGGGTGAACTATACACAGTATATATTGTCACTACATATTGTTGCATTTTTGTATTACGATATATTGTGACTCGATATATCATTACACCCCTAGTGTAAACTATTCTTTAAAATATGTCTCATTTTGGGGTGAAAAGTGACCTAGGCATCATGTATTCAACCAAAAAGTGCATAAAATCTTGAGGAGCTTTCATAAGTGGGATACACCACACACACACACTGTTCACCGTCACTCGGGGCTTCAGAATGACTTCAGACAGGACGACTTGTGCTTTTCCATTAGGACTTCAGCACTCTCCCGTTCTCACTGTCATCAGGAGTGTGTGAGAGAGGCTTTCCCATCATGCCAGAGCGACTGAGGCCGAGCCAAGAGCCAAAGCTTTCCCACATGTCTACCTCCATGTAGCATTCGAGCGACCCACCAGCCTCGCCGCGGGGCCCGAGCCGTCTCCACACACACACACCGGCAACGGCCATTAATTAAGACCAGAAACTCCCTCACTTTTCCTCTCCTCCTCCTTTGCCAGGAGAAAAGGCCGATGAGGACATTTTGAAAGAGTTAGCAGATGTTGAGTGATTAGCCCGAGGCGTTTTCGACATCGCCCGAGTGATGTATTTGATGTGGAGTTTATTCAGCTCCAATAAACGTATAAAGAATTACAATAATAATTCACAGATGTATATTGCGCGGATTATACGTGGAGCCCTCGCTTTGAACCGCGCCACGGCAGCCAAGAGTAACAAAGGCAGGAGAAAAGGATGAAGACGGCTTTGTTTTTCGGCTTTCTGCTAATCAAAGGGTCAAAGACGCTGTTCAAAACACACCTTTATAATATTCAGTTTGCTTTGGTGAAACTCATACAATAGTGAATGCGGTAAACTATGAAAATTCTAGATGGGGTCAATTGCTTAAAAAATAGAGCTATGGTGTGGTATATATGTGTGTGTGTGTGTGTGTGTGTTTAGCACAATTGGTGCTACACACACACACACAAACACACACACACACACACACATATATAATCAGGTGAAACTCGAAAAATTTGAATATCGGGGAAAAGTTATCATTTTGATGCTTATGGCTTACAGCTTATGAAAACCCCAAATTCAAAATCTCAGAAAATTTTAATATTACATGAAATCAATAAAAAAAAAAAGGATTTTAAATACAGAAATGTCGGCCCTCTGAAAAGTATAATCATGCATATGTATATAGTTATATATACTAAATATATTAGTTTCACCTTTTAATTTGAATTACTGCAATACAACTTTTGCACGATATTCTAATTGTTCAAGTTTCACCTGTATATGTGTGTGTGTGTGTGTGTGTGTGTGTGTGTGTGCGTGTGTGTGTGTGTGTGTGTGTTTAGCACCATTTTTAATTAAATAAAAATATTATTATTATTAAAATAAATATAATTGTTAAGCATGCAGCTTTTATGATCTCATATTCACATATAATTGTCACTCTCAACAGATGATGGCGTCGAGATGTTCGTTAACAGTAAATCACTGCAAAGATATTTACAATGTCTTTTTACTTCTAAGTTCTAAGCAAAGAAAGAAAAGAACTTCGCCGTGAGCAGCGGCGTAACTTTGTTTAAAAAAGTGGGTGGGACAGGTGTGTGTGTGTATAAATGAATGAATCACGTGAATAAATACATATATCCGACTGTTTGACGCGTGTCCTTTAATGGTCCAGTGGTAGAACTTTTACGTCAGATGGTCTGGGTTCAGGTTCGATTCCGCACTCGTATAGTTTATTTTTCTATATGAACATGTTCATCAGTGGTTGCATTATATCAAGCAGGGACACGTTTGTGTGCATTTTTGTTTTGTGATTTCACCGGAACGAACAAAGAGTCTCCGAAACGGATTGAAGCGCGCGTGAAGACTGAGATAACGCTGTAACCGCGCCACAAATCGCAGGCGGCAACTAGCACTTTGATCACTTGATTAAAAAACAACAACACGTATTTCAGCGCTAGATCGCCTCTTATTTAACAAACGAATGAAATTAATGCTCTGCCAGCTGGAGATGTTTTTTTATTTATTTCTATTGGTAGGCTATATCCGTGCAGCGAGAGGTTTTAAAAAGTGGTGGGGACATGTCCCACCTGTCCAACCCGCAAATTACGCCCCTGGCCGTGAGTATATCAGGGTCTTGAATCAGGTCAGTGTGTAATGCTGCAGTTCACTAAACGGCCACCGGTGTCGCTAATAACAAGGGTTTCTCTATGCTACATACAGCCCCTTTAACTTAGAGATTATATATTTATACTTACATTATACTTCGTTCATTTAGAAAGATCCTGAATTGTGGCAAATTAAATAATAATGGAAGGAAAAATAATTAAAATAGCACAAATTACACCCAGATACCATGGTACTCTGATAAATAATGTTTTTTAAAATACTTTAAGTATATGTATTTTATGTTTTGGTCTCTGTGAGAATCATAAAATAGTGAATGTGGAAAACAATGAAAATGCTAATTGGGGTCCTTCATTCGGTTGGAAAATAGTACTATTGGTGGTACCATGGTAAAATATCAGACCATAGAATATGAAAAATACATATTTTTATCAAATACAAAAATAAAATAAATAGGTAACACTTTATTTTACAGTGTCATTGTTGCATATGTTACATGCAGGTATAGTAATAACTATAAATTATACATAATTACATGCAACTAACCCTCAACCAAACCCTACCATAGGTACATAGTTAAATGTATAATTAAAAAACCTTAAAATAAAGTGTAACCAATAAATGTATAATTAATGCAGCTTTTATGAGCTTGTATTAATAAGAGAGACTATATATTTATACTTTTTTAAAAATCCACACTACAGGACCATTTAAAATTAAATAGAAGAGTGAAAAATTGCATAAAATAAGCCCAGGTAATACTATGGTACTAAAAATAAGAGAGCCACAGTATTACTCTCAGGCCGAATGTGCATTTCATTACACAATACCAAAAAAAGCAGCAATATCATAGAGCAAGCCACCTCATATTTGCTGCTGTGTTAGGTTTTATATGTAGTGTAAATACTGGAAAAGAGAAACACAGGGAGAGAGAGAGAGAGAGAGAGAGAGTCGAGCTCGCCTGATCTTGATGAAAAATGGCAGAATTACATTCAAAACAAACAACTGCAATTCGCTGCCCAACTAAAGAGCAACAAATCTCAAAAATGGCGGGCTGGTAAGCATTTTAATGCCTGACATAAAACACAAGGAAAAACACGGCCATGGCGATGCATAGCAACTGCAGAATTTCAGTCAAGGAGAAAGAAGGCGAAAAAAAAAAAACACCTTATTACTTCTAACTCCTGCAAGCCATTTTGGTCTCCAAAGGTTTCAGAGCGCCCGAGGCGCAGTGTCTGCAGTGTTTCGGGAAATGACTTGCCTTCGCACGAACACGGCTATGTTCTTCAGCAGCCGCTCTCAGCATCGCCTCTCACTCGCTCCTTAACCCTTTCCTACCTTCCTTTACTGACTCACAGACACCGAGGAGCCCTGTCGCATCGTCTCGCTTCACACCCACATAAACGGCATCTTGTTTGGCTACTTAAGCTTGTGAAAACAAACATGGCGATGAAGAACGGCCACGAGGTCATGTGCGATGGACAGGAGAGAGAGAGAGAGAGAGAGATGTGCCGGTTCGTCTGCACACCCACTCAAGAGTGTGGATTAAATCTGCAAACTCGTTGACACAACACATAATTAAAACATCTCGCTGGAGGTCAGGAATTTTCTAATTAGTAGACAAAGCTGCATTTGCGATCGCCTTGAGTCGGAGCGTCCACAGGTTACGGCTCGGGATGAAAGCGTTTCCCCGAGCACATCTCCGAAGGGGTCATCGAGCTAAACGCCCCGAAACTTCCCTGGCAAACACACTTTCCTTGCTTGGAAACTTCCCTGTCCCTCGGTTTTCAGAGCCTGAGAGCAACAAACTTAGCAAGACGCTGAACAAAAGGGCTAATTAGCAGTCATTATTTTTCTAGCAAACACAAGTTTTGAAGGGAACACAGTGAAATTGAGCAGGAACTATAATTAACTGGAAGTTCGTTCGGGGGGGAGATCAGAAAGTTTCTCTCAGAACCGGCTGTAATGTGACTATTTATTCCTATAAACAGAGCAGTTGTCTGGAAACAAACTCTTTTGAGCAGAACCGCTCGGCCGACAGAGTTGCGTGAAGATAAACAGGGGAACACGACCCAAACACATGTGAGCCAATCACAGCATTTTCCATCGCCATCCGCGTTGACCCCGATCTCCTCTGACTCAACGCACAAAAACTCACAGCCCATTAAAAGAAGACTTCATTTCAACGAGCATCTTTGGCAGTTGTGGAACTTTAAAAAAGTGGCACATTAAAAATTGAAAGCGTTTCACATATAAAACGAACCCAATTAGAGTTCGAACGGGAAGTCGGCGTAATGAGTATCAAGTCTAAACGCTGGTCCTCAGATGATCCCGCTAATGAGGCCTTGTTGGTTTTGCCGTCCTCACATTTTAAACGCCGTGGTGGGGAGTCATTTTAAAGTTTAATCTGCGCCTGCCAAATTGAAGGAGGAGCTAAAGATAACAACGAAAGCCTTTGTGGCGAGTTAAAAGAGCGATGCGTTGCAGGAGGTTCCCAAACGCCACTTCCAAACACTTTTTGATGTCTTTGTGAAACTGAACTACAACACTTGGCAGAAAAACATCTTAACCTAAGAACCTCCAACAAGGGTGACCTGACAGAAGGAAAACAACCTCTAATAGGGTCGTTACGGGAACGCGCTGCACTGAAGAGTTATTTTTGAACGTGAATGCGGGGGACCCAGAGAATCAAAACCTTCTTTTAACGCTGATGTGGCGACCGAGGCTCTACATCAAGACAACGATCCACACAGATCTGTCAAATGTGTCTGCTAAGACTCAAAACATCTCACTCCAAATGAATAACGTATGCACACACACACCACGGAGAGCTCGTGAACATTTTAAAACGCTTCAGAAGAGTCAAACCGTTTGCCCTGCACAAGGTGTAGAAAGTCCCACGTTCGTGTGCCTACAGGGGCAGATTATTTAGGACGTCAACTTCTCAAACTTTTGTTGATGCAATATAACAGTCATGTTTAATACGATTGTGTCCCAGAAAAGAATAAAGACTGAATCGCATCAATGTTCCCCGATGCACTGAACTCTATAGAGCGAAGCGTCCCGCGACAGTGATGTTGATGTTGCATGCGGGTCAAGCTGTGTAATGCAACGCTTGAAGTGTAAATCATTTTGAGTCCGTTCGCTGCAGACTGAGCATTTTACAGAGAACAAGAATCATGCATTTATTCATTTAGCAGAATGACTGAATGTAAATTAACCCCGTCACAATCACAAAAGAAACTATTTTAAACACATTAGGTGTATTTTTCATGATCACCAAGGCTACATTTATTTGATTAAAAATATTGTCAAATTGTGAAATATTATTACATTTTAAAATAGCTGTTTTCTATGTCAATATATTGTAAACTGTAATTTATTCCTGTGATCGAAGCTGTATTTTCAGCATCATTACTCCAGTCTTCAGTGTCACATGATCCTTCAGAAATCAGGATAATATGATGATTTGATGCTCAAGAAACATTTATGATTATTATCAAAGTTGAAAACAGTTGTGCTGCTTCATATATTTTTTTGTGGAAACTGTGATGAATACCATTCAAAAGTTTCGGGTAAGTAAGTAAGATTAAAAAAACAAAACAAAGATGCATTAAATTGATCAAAAGTGACATTTATAATGTTACAAAAGATTCTACTTCAAATAAATGCTTTTGAACTTTCTATTCATCGAAGTATCCTGGAAAAAAATGCATGATGGTTTCCACAAAAATATGAAGAATCACAACTGTTTTTAACATTGATAATAATAATTAAAAAATTACAATGATTTTTGAAGGATCATGTGACACTGAAGACTGGAGTAATGATGCTGAATATTCAGATTTGAATATTTTCACAGGAATAAATTACAGTTTACTATATATTCACATAGAAAACAGTTATATTAAATCGTAATAATATTTCACAGTTTTTACTGTATTTTTGATCAAATAAATGCAGCCTTGGTGAGCAGAAGAGACTTCTTTCAAAAATATATAATTATTCCAAACTTTTCACTGGTAGTATAATATCTACGCAACTAAAACATCACAGTCATCTTTTTGTGGGAGTGCATGTGGAAATCAAAATGATGCGTGACAACTGAAGTCCTGGTGTGATGTGACATCTCGGCATCTTTAGATGGTTTCTTTTACAATATAAAAGTTGCAAAACCATGATTCAAAACACTATCATATTAGTAGATTGTGCCGAAAAGCAGCGCTGAGCTGAAAACTGAGCCGGTTTCATCAGTTAGATCTCAGAAGGCCGGCGGGGACGCCTCGTACCTGCATCGCTTTACACACCACATCACACTTCCTTTGTATGTATGTGCAAACCTTATCTACATATTGACTCGCTTTAAATCTACACTTGCAGTGATAATTGCACAAGTTTGCAGGAGGAAGTGCTGAAGTCTTCCTGTACCTGAGGCGGGACTTTGGGCGGGGGAAGCCCAGCGGCATTGTGGGAAAACACCTAAAGCTTCCTCTAATATCCAAACAGCTTCGCAACACAAACACACACACTGAGAATGAGCTAATGCACGGTAATGTGCATACAAAAAGAGTTTAGACAGATAATAAAACCTTGCTGCGATAAAACACAAAGTTCAGGAATAAAGCATGATTTTGTGCCCAGAGAGAAAGCAATAAATCGGTTCGGATACACAGAGTAACACAAGCTTTTCTGTGCCAGACCACCCATAAGAGACCTGTCAATCATGTAGGTGTGTTCAAACACAATCAATGCCACGTAATTATGAGCATATGTGTGATGACATGTAGACTAGGAGTGCATGATACTGTTACCGGATAGTTTATTTATGCACTAGATATATAATTGTTTTTGGCTATTGCCATATGGCAGCACTAACTTAAAGGCACAGCATAAATACATGCAAAAATGTAAACATTTAAGAGCACTGCCTAGAAATAAAAGCATTTTAAGCGCTATTTTAGAGTGCACCATAATTTGCATTTAAAGAGATTGCACAATCTATAACTTACTACTGAAATCCATTAGCCAAAACACTCATTTTCACATTGTGTTTTAAAAGTGGTGTCTTTTTTTGTGTTGTTGTATAACTACTTTCCTATTGCAGTTTAAATGCCAAGAACACAATAATAATGCTTTGGTTTGGGGGCAGGGCTATCTTCCCGACTGACCAATAGCACACAGTGGGAGTGGCCAGGGGCACGTTCAAGTTCAAAACGGTGCGCAACGTTTTGCTACGGTTTCCGGGTTGAACGTCATGATTCCTGGAAACGGCGTGCACCGGTGTGTGTGTGACAGGGTTTGAGACACGTTTTCTCTTGTTTGGTGTGTGTTTCAGAACTCCAGTCCAATCAGCAGCAACATGTATATAAAGCACACGGTATTAAAGTGAACTCGCACAATGGGTTCAAGGAGAGTAATTTACAAATGTGTTCGATGCAGCTCGGTATACGCAACAACTGAGGATATTAGAAGACACGTTTGTCGTAAGTTTTATTGTAAAAATATAGGATATCAACATAATGATGTAGCCTAGTTGTTTATATTTTTAGCTTTATTGCAAGTGTATGACATTTGGTTTAGCCGTATAGAAATAAACAATGGTAATTAAGTGCTTTTCCTAAAAATGAGAAAGAAAATACAGGGTTTTAAAACAGTATGAACTACAAATAAAGTCAGTATGTGAGGCTAGATGTGTTTTAGTCTGAATTAGGTAAGATGTGTGCTTCCATTTCAGTTTCAGCGATCCCGTCACTCGATTTGGATGTTCTCTTGTGTTCTGGGCGGCAAGTGCAGTAACTGTAACATCGGGCATATTTTGTAGTATAAAACACATATTTATACCGACTTCATCAGGCTCTGAAAATTCTTCACAAAGAACACCAAGAATGGCCTTCTCAGCTGCCGTAGTTGCAACTCTTGCGTCATCAGAACAGTGTGTTCAACGCATCACCGTTTCTGTTTAAAAAACGTTGTGCAACATTTTGTCGGGGCTGAACGCAGGCCTGTTTGAAAACCAGTTTTATTCCTGCAATTAAGTTTTAACTGGGAACATTACAGACTTAAAACACTTGTAGCCTACACTAATGTTTTTAGATTATAGTGAGTTTAACTATACAAAATAGTATAGATTATAATATTGGGCATTATTACATTAAAATAATTATCTTCTTAACAGTATCATGCAAAATATTTGTGCACATTTACGCACACACACACACACACACACACACATAATGAACAGTGTGATAGTGAAGGATATCAGATCGTCTTCAGAGCGAGATCACAGAGAGCATCACTCAACTGTGTTCATTACGGCTCAGAATACATAATTTATGGATTGTTAAAAAATACATGTCTGGGTTCTTCACACAGCAATATGACAGATGTAGAAAAGAGAACTTGGGCGACTGTGATTTGGGCTGGTGCGGAAAATAGAGCGTTTGAATGTTGGTTTGATGGTGTAGCGTGCTTTATAATCACCATCTGCAGGTTTCAGACAGTGTGTTCACACACACACACACACACACAGACACACACACACACACAGACACACACAGACACACACACACACACGCGCACACACACACACACACACACACACACACACACACACACACACACACACACACACACACACACACACAAACAAAAACAAGCAATCTGACATGCTTATTTGAGTTCATTCATTTGTAGATTTACAACAGCATTTGTGAACAAGCCGAACACATTAAACATGTTCACATGCATATTAATTACGCTATAAATGTATTTACAAAACCTTTGAATGCACAACCCAAGTTAATTTAGTAAACGCCACGTTGCCAGAGTCAAAATGACGTATTGTTTAGCCAAAAGAAAAGGCAGCGAGGAAAAGGAAAACATTGGGAAATGTGAGAGTTAATTAGTCTCTCTAAATAAAACCCCTCATCAGGCCGTGAGGTAAACGGCTCTGAGATGCGGATCCGAGGAAGAGCAGGAATCCCTGCGCACGGATTACTGACTCCTGTATTATGCATTCAGTGATCGATTCGAAATCTTAATTACCCGAATCACAAACACACACCGGCTCTAATGAACTGTGTGGCCCGTCAAACAGCAGGCTGAATATATTTATTAAGATCACGGTTACATTTAATTATTTGGCCAATTAGCCACAGACGGCTGCGATGTCTCAGAGGACGTGAAGACGCAGACCTCACGACAGTAATGTTTAGCATCTCAAACAAAACCTTTTGTGACATCTGCTGCCAAAACTGATTAAAAAAAAACACGCAAGTAATCGGGATCTGAACTGCGCCAGCAATTTATTCAGCACTACTGGGATTCTTTCCATTAGAAAACATTGCAAACTTTTTAAAACTGATCAAATGGAGGAAGATGAACAGCGGGAGAGCGAGCGAGAGATGGAGAAAAAGAGAGAGAGAGAGGAGGAATTAAGCTGAGCCAAAAAGTGTGACTTGGATTTAATATTTTATAATTGCCAAGGGACATTCCAAGATCAATGAATTTTTTTCGCCCGAGACGCACATCAGAAAGAGATGTACTTCAGTCTTTTTAGGGAACATTGGTCTATTTAATTCAGGCGCCTGATGCATGTGAAATCTTCCTCCCCGGCCTCCTCCGGGTCCCTCGGGCAGAGCTGCGGGCACACATTACCACTTTTAATGGGCTGCCCTCAGAACAGGCGAAATAAGCCAATAACCCGTCCACGCTAATGGATTGGCTTGTTTATTCACTCCAGCCTGCTCTTCGGCTAATTTTAGCCGCGCCATGTTTTTCCACCCGAACACGCACGCGAAACAACATGGTCGTCGGAAGCGTAACACTGGAGGAGATCTGTTGTTTTAGATGCTACTTTTAGAGGGGAATTTGGCTGGACGGGTCGAGTGTGTTTTCTTAAAAACATATCACACGCTAAGCGTCCCGCACGGATCACTGGTGCTGCGTTAAACAGGAGAAGAAGCGTATGAGTGGACATACTGGAGGAGGTGTAGGAAACCCAGCTCATGTGTGGCGAGAGCACAGATCAGACGCCGCGCAATTAACCCTCATTAATGCACTAAACGACTGACCTAATTACACAGAGCCAGGATTTCACAGGCAAACTTAAACTAACCGTCACTGCAAACCATGGCTTTCTCAGTCAGGATTTTTGTCTTGTTTTTCAGTACAAAGATACATTTATTTGTGGCATAAGATAGCAAGTCTTTGCTGAAAAATTTAATAAAAATGCATCAACATAAAGTGAGTTTTTGCTTAAAACAAGATAAATATTTGCCTAATATTAATCAAGAGTTTTTTGGACCCCATTGGCAGATCTTGTTTTAAGCATAAACTCATTTTGATAGGCTAACAAGACAAGTCATTTTGCTTCCCCAAGTCAATGCATCTTGATTTAAGAATGATATTTGTACTGAAAAACAAGAACAAGTAGCCTAAGAAAATAATTCCTTTCAAATGCCTATTTGAGCCGCATTACAGCCGATGAGGTCATGCAACATGAGGGATTGTCAAAATTCCATTCCATTCCATTCGCAGAAATTGTTTCAGAAGAATTCCAAAGCGGAATTTCGGAATGTCTTCTCATCAAATATATAAACATTCCTAAATCGAGATACATTTATTTGTGGAATAAGATATCAAGTATTTTCTGAAAGAAAAAAAAAAATGCATAAAAATAAAGTGAGTTTTTGCTTAAAACAAGATAAATATCTGCCTGTGGCATAATTATAACAATCTGGCAGATCTTTTTTTAATCATAAACTCACTTCATTTTGACATTATTTCTTCAGTAAACAAGTCATTTCGATTCCCAAGCCAATGAATCTGGATTTAAGAAATATATGTGTACAGGAAAACAAGAATAAGTAAGCCAATAATTTTGGGGCGCATTACAGCCGATGAGGTCATGCAACATGAGTGATTGTCAAAATTCCATTCCAATGTTTCAGAAGAATTCCAAAAGTGGAATTTGGGAATGTGTTCTCGTCTCCGGCCGAGGGTGCCAGACAGGTGCTGGGTTTGGCCTGTCATCTCTATGCAGAAATTCAATTACAACTCTTCCTGAAGCGCCTCCATCTGCAAACAATATGGTGCTCCTCTTTTTAATCAAGCCTTCCCCTAACGCAGCGACAAATTAAAAGTCACTTCCAGAATCATTGCGTCCGCTCTGACTTCTAGCCAAAAATAAATATGCTAGGTGATGATGATTTTCTGGAGAAAGGTGTAAAGGTGGAACTCGCAGCTGAATTTGGTTACAGTAACTTTTTCCCCAGCAGCAAATCGTTTGAATTATAAAAATCAATTCAACTTGGGCCCTCAAAATACCGATACGTGTGTTTTGGAAGTCTACGCGCCGTTATAGTCAAGAAATGCGAATCAGACGCGGTTCGGTGTGTTTATGGACGCCATACATTTCCACGTCTCTTTCCATCTCAGATTTCCTCTTCCACCGGCAGCCTTTAATGAAAGATCATTCCAGCATTTTCACTTGCTCGTGTCCCCAGGCATCAACCTTTCCACCAGCAGAACGTAGCTGACACAAATAATAAAATCAAAAAGAAACAACATTCTTTAATAGAGAGCAACACAAAAGTGTTTTGCAGTAATGTCACAATGTAGCAGAGCTCAACGAGACCACGGCTAATTTCACAGAAGCGAGAGAGCGCCGACTCTAAGTACATTTCCGAAGGATGATGGGAAGTAGATCCCGGGGTGAATTACGCCCGACTGGATTCAGATTCCAGTCATATTCGCTTCAAAAGACTCAATGGCCTCTAGTGCACCGTACAAACAACCACCGTTAAACACGAACGGCTGAAACAGACGACAGCGCTGGTGTTCAGGGGAATCAAATGTCACCACAAAATAAAAGACATTAAGACCATGAGAAAATAAAGCTAATTCGCAAGATGCATTGTCAATTAATTACATTTACTAAATACATTTCTACAATCTCATTACTGTAATGCATATAGATTGAGTAATTCTTACTATACTCAATGGTGATTCTCATTACTGTAAAATTATGTAAAAAATTACTGTAAAAAAAAACGACTGCAATTAAATGTTCTTCTATTTAAATCAGATTTTTGTTGGAAGTACATCAAATACTATCACAATGTATTAATACTTTACCATTTAAATAATATGTTTTGTATATATAGTATTTTGCATTACAGAATAGAGTACTTGTTATGAAAATAATGTCAGAATGAAAAAGAATTAATTGCAACAACAAAAAAATTTGTTTATATGCTATTCGAAAGTTTAGGATCACTATGATTTTTTTTTAAATATATACTTGTATTATTTAAGCTGTATAAAATTGATCAAAAGAGATAGTAAAGACTTTTATAATGTAACATTAGATTTCAAAAAGATTTCTATAATTTACCATTGATGTTTCAGCACAACAGTTTTCAACATTGATAATAATCATACATTTTTCTTGAGCATCAAATCATCATATTATCCTGATTTCTGTAGGATCATGTGACACTGAAGACTGGAGTAATGATGCTGAAAATACAGCTTTGATCACAGGAATAAATTAATGTATAATATATTGCAATAGAAAACAGTTAGATTAAATTGTAATCATATTTCACTGTTTTTACTGTATTTTTTATCAAATAAATGCAGTCTTGATGAGCATAAGAGACTTATTTCAAAAACATGAAAAAATTTTTTTTATATTAATATTTCTTATTGAAAGAGCTTGTGACTTTATTTTTTAGATAAATAAATAAAATAAAAGCCAATAGCCTTCAGGTATGATATTAGGCAGAGGGACATTCTGAATCAAGAGCATCTGATTGGACAAATATGTGCAGTATAGGATATTTTTGATCTCCTGGAAGTGAAATATGAATACATAAAGAAAGACTTAAGCGACATGGACGACACCATTCAAAACTCTTCAATAAAGTAAAGGTTTTCTTTAGATTATGGGGTGAAATGTGTTCCTGACAGGTTTCGTTTGCAGCCACCGTGCGTTAATGCTAATCTCTGAATCATATCTGTATGGATGATGTATTCCCACACAAGCGTGGGACGGCGGTGGGAAAGTATCAGAAGGATATCCCATCATCCCTGACCACTTCTAGATTTGGCTCTGGTGCCGTAGCGTCTCCATGGCAAAACTGCAGTGAAATTCATTCTTCAGAAACTTAATTATATCTAGATTAACAAGGGAGGTAATTAATTTCTTTAAGATGAGTATCTGTACTTCCCCTCAGGCTCAACTTTGTTGTCAAAACTGTATATTTAACCACATTTTTAGTGCAAAGTTTCACTAGAAGCAATATGGAGAATCACAGAGTTTGCAGGCTTGAATATTAGTACAGATTTGTGGCTATGGATTTATATATATATTCCATGTTGTGAAACTCAAAAAACACTCAACAAGAGAGATATTTCGGGAACACTTTACAATAAGGTTTCATTTGTTAACATTAATGGGACCGTTTTAATGGAAATTGTATTTTTATCAAACAACATTAACAAAGGTGAATAAATTCTGTAAAAATATATTGCTCATAGTTAGTTAATGTTAACAAATGAGACCTTATTGTAAAGTGTTACTGGATTTTCACAAGTGTTAAACTTAACATCTCTTATCCTCCCTGTTGCATGCTTTTCCATCTTGGCATAGTATACAAAATGGCAATATATGATTAAGTATAATGTAGCTGACCCATCCGAACTGGCGGTTCTCCAGGCGGGATACAGAGCATTATTGTCCCGAGCTTTCCGAAGGCCAGTCGCCCCAGCGCTCTACAGGACCATAGGGAAAACCGTGGCACTAAACGGCCTTTTCCTCTGTGATGTATAGTGCCTTCATCTCTTCTCTTCCTCAGCGATCCCTCTTGGGCTCTGGAAAATCACTCAGGGCGTTTTACACGGATGTGAGGTGTTTTTAACACAGCCGAACCTTCAGACCAGTGCAGCCGAGAAACAGAAACGGATGGGAAATCTTCTGCTTTGTGAACATGGAGGAAAATATGCACACAAAAACAGTGGAATATGTGACTCGGACGGAGAGTTTGGAAAGTTGAAACACAGTAACGTCAGTGAATGATGTTTTTCATTTCGCATGATTATTCCTGAATATTGTTTATTTGACGCTGTTGGCTTCACATGGGTCGGGTGGGTGTGGCGCCGCTGACAGGAACAAACTCATGCACTTAAAAATAATAAAGAAAAACACATCCGAATGAAATGAGTCATGTAAGGAAGTTATGTGTGACCTGGTCTGACAGGCGTGCGTGTCGGCGCAGGTCAGTGTGTGTGTGTGTGTGTGTGTGTGGAACAGACGATACTTTATCGAGTCTCAGATCATTGACCTCAAACGGATGTAAAAAGAACAAACTCTGTGTGTATTACCATCTTCTTCTGGTTACTGGGATCAACATCAAGTTAAAAAATCCACAAGCATTATCTGTCGTCGCTGTGCGTGAAATTGTAATTGTACTGTTGTTTGCAAAAGCCTCACAAACATTTGCCGACAGATGCAAACAAACATGTCAAACGTGAATCACGAGGTGGGATCCGCCACGGCATCTTTCAATGTGAATTTGTCTGGTTTTCATTTAGAAGGAAGCTATGCATTTGTTCACTTTCTCTAAAAACAAGATTGCAAATGTCAAACTCGCATGTTCTTTTACAGTAATATGCCGCATTATATAAGATTATACTGCCTGGCTAAAAAAAGCCACAGTTTGGATTTAAATATTCAATACAGAGATTGAATGATGATTATTGCAGTGATTATTATGTTTCTATATGTTTGGCAACAGTTCTTCTAACCCTTATTGATGGAGTGTGTAGCTTTTAATTTCTTAAACAACCATGTAGGAAGACAGATCGTGGCCATGTTCCAGGAGGACAGTGTCCAGATTCATCAGGCTCAGATTGTGAAAGAATGAAGAATCATTTTCACACATGATTGGCACCTCTTGATGGAAATAACATCACAACATTAATTTCCATCAAGAGGTGCATCAGTTTTTGCCCTAGTAACCACCCAGAATACCAAAGAAACCCCCTGGCAACTATGCAAACACCAAGCAACACCCAAGTAACCATCCAGAATGCCATACAAACACCATGGCAACTATGCAAACACCTAGCAACGCCCTAGTAACCACCCAGAATGCCATACAAACACCATGGCAACTATGCAACCACCTAGCAAAGCCCTAGTAACCACCCAGAATGCCATACAAACACCATGGCAACTATGCAACCACCTAGCAAAGCCCTAGTAACCACCCAGAACGCCATTGAAACACCCTGGCAAACACCCAAGTAACCACCCAGAATGCCATAGAAACACCATGGCAACTATGCAAACACCTAGCAATACCATAGTAACCACCCAGAATGCCATAGAAACACCATGGCAACTATGCAAACACCTAGCAATACCATAGTAACCACCCAGAATGCCATAGAAACACCCTGGCAAACACCCAAACACCTAGCAACACCCAAGTAACCATCCAGAATACCATAGAAACACTCTTGACACACATGATGCACCTCTTGATGTAAATAACATCACAACATTTATGTCCATCAAGAGGTGCATATATTTTTGGTCAAGATCTTGTATTGACGATAATTTTTGGTTTCAACTGAAATGTGTTAAAAAAAATAAATGTTCAGTAAAATGTGACAAAAAGCTCAGTAAAATGTGACAAAAAGCTCAGTAAAAAGCACAGCATATTGAATAAATGCAGGGTTCAAACACTGAGTTCTTGTCACCGTGTCCCTCCACCAGCCCTTTAGCCGGGCTACAAAATGAAAAGGCTCGCCAAGTAGACGTCACACACACACACACACACACACACAGAGAGAGAGAGAGAGAGAGAGAGAGACAACACACCCGTGGCCTTCCTGTTTGTCTGGCTGAAAGATCTGCCTGCATTTACTCAGGCTGGGAAAGATGGGAGGAGAAGAAAAAGACGAGCGAAAGAAGGCGAGGGTACAGAAAGGCTGGATGGAAGGAAAGGCTGCTCACTCCAAGTTGGGATTGATTTACTTCATTAACCAAGATTACAAGTTTAACTTACAAACCAGAGGTCAAAAATTCTCATTAACAAGAGGACCGTGGAGAACCGCGGGGCTTGGAGACCATTCTTATTACTGACTACACATTTCAATCTGTCTTTGATGTTCATGTCTGCTTTTCTCTCTTTCTACCATCCAATTTTTTGGCAGGGAGGTTGATTTTAATTGTAGCTATAGAACAAGAGCAGAGTTTGCCTGTAAGCCTGCCTGCACATCTGTAGTGAGAGCATTTTTAGTGATACTGGGCGCAGTCCATCGCCCCAGGCACATTTTAATGGTTCCACCCCCCTTTCATTCCCGGCTCGGATTGTTTTCCACGTGATTCCTGTTAATTTAGCTGGAGGAAAGGGCATTAGTTTTCCTTGTGCTTTTCCCCTCTCTTACTCTCTCTCTCTTTTGCTCTCAGGCTTTCCCTACTTCTACCTTGTTCTGATCTACAACCCTAAAAGAAAAGCGGTGACACATTTAAATGAAAAAGGCGACTCGATCTTCCCCGTTTTGCTCTTTTCTTGTCTGCCACTACAGCGATTCATTTCAGTACACAGCAATAATTAGTGGTGTTTGCTAAGTCGAGTATCACTATTACTATTACTCATGAGAGTTTGCGCTTTCAAATCACTTTATAATCACTTCACAATCATCATTAGTGTTGGTGCTTCATGAATGAATGAATGCTTCCTCAAATAATTTGTGTTAGTGAGGTGAGCTGTTATTTTACTGAGTGATCAGATGCACCATTTTCACCTGCTGGACAACCACTTGACAACCACCTAAACACTTTAATAAAAACCTAGCAACACCCAAGTAACCACCCTGAATACCCTAGAAACACCCTGGCAATCACCCAAATACATAGCAACACCCAAGTAACCACCCAGAATACCAAAATAAACACCCTGGCAACCACCCAAACACATAGCAATTCCCTAGTAAACACCCAGAATACCCTGGAAACACTTTGGCAACTACACAAATATCTAGCGAATGCCCTAGCAACACCCTTGCAACCACCCAAACACCTATCACTGCCCTAGTAGTAACCACCCAGAATATCAAAGAAACACCCTGGCAACCACCTAAACACCTAGCAACACCCTAGCAACTACCCAGAATACACAAGAAACACCCTGGCAACCACCCAAACACCTAACAATGCCCTAGCAACTACCCAGAATACACTAGAAACACCCAGGCAACCACCCAAACACCTAGCAACACCCTTGCAACTACCCAGAATACACTAGCAACACCCTTGCAACCACCCAAACACATATCACTGCCCTAGCAACTACCCAGAATACACTAGAAACACCCTGGCAACCACCCAAACACCTAACAATGCCCTAGCAACTACCTATAATACACTAGAAACACCCTGGCAACCACCCAAACACCTAACAATGCCCTAGCAACTACCCATAATACACTAGAAACACCCAGGGAACCACCCAAACACCTAGCAACACCATAGAAACCATCCAGAATACCCAAGAAACACCCTGGCACCCACCCAATAATGAATCAATGCCCAATCAACTACCCAGAATACCATAGCCAAAACACCCTGCCAAACACCTTAGAAAACACAGAACACAGAACCCAAACACCCTAGCATAATGACATTGAGTTTTGCACTGTAAGCAACACTTACATTTTCTTTAGTTGGTTTTACTCTCATCTACTGAATGACATTCAGAAATCCCTCCAGACGACTAGTGATGCAGTGAGTCTGAAAGCTTGTGTGATTTCAATGATGGTGTGAAAGCAAACAGCATTGACACTAACACACATTTAGCTGTAATCAACTACAAAACCTTACACAGATCCATTTTGGAATTACAAAGCAGGTCAAAGTGAAACACATGTTACATTTCGTCAAGGAAATTACATCACCTGCATGTCATATTGTTGGTGGCTCATTTCCTGCACCTGTGAATTTAACCTCACACACTCTCTCTCACTCACTCACTCACTCACTCACTCACTCACTCACTCACTCTCTCTCTCACTCACTCACTCTCTCTCACTCACTCACTCACTCACTCACTCACTCTCTCACTCACTCACTCTCTCACTCACACACTCACTCACTCTCTCTCTCACTCACTCTCACTCACTCACACACTCACTCACACACTCACTCTCTCTCACTTACTCACACTCACTCACACACACACTCACTCTCACTCTCTCTCTCTCTCTCTCTCTCTCTCTCACACTCACTCACTCTCTCACTCACACACTCACTCTCTCTCACTTACTCACACTCACTCACACACACACTCACTCTCACACTCACTCACTCTCTCACTTACTCACACACACACTCACTCTCTCACTCTCTCTCTCTCTCACTCACTCTCTCACTCTCTCTCACTTACTCACACTCACTCACTCACACACTCACTCTCTCACTCTCTCTCTCTCTCTCAATCTCTCACTCACTCACTCTCTCTAACTCATTTACACGTCCTTTTTTTTTGTTGCGTCCCACACATCATCTTTGTGCTGAACTTCAAAAGCTTGTGTGTCGCCGAGAGCGAAAGGAAAGAGTTTGTTACTGTGGCTCCTGCCTGAACAATGACCCCGAGCGAGGGCCAGTTAGGGGCCCCTGTCTCGCTCTCGCTAATCTATCCCTCGGAGCACTGTAAGGCCTCTTTGTTTGCTCTCTCCGGCTCAGGATGAAGACAGACTTTACGCTCAACATGGGCTATCAGGTTCAGCCCCACGGCCATCTGAGGCCTGGCCAGACGAGAGGAGAAGAGGAGAGGAGGAGAGGAGGAGGAGGAAGAAACACACACAGTCGCCCCGCCACCAGCGTTACCTGATTTCAGTCACACACACGCTCTGACGGGCCGTTTCAGGGTAACCCACAGGACAGAAACATCACAAATAAGATCTCTGTAAAGGAGCACTTCACCCAAAAATGAAGAAATCCTCACGTCGATAACCTAAAAGAAGAAGTTATGAAGAATATTGCAGCGAACACACTTCAAGAACGACATCATCAAGCTATCATAAAAGACCCCATAATCTCAACAATGTGCGCAGATTTCTAGTCTAATCAAAAGTCAGAAATTCAAACTCAAACATTTCTCATCAAATCTGCCAAGAACAAATGCACTGGTAACACTTTATAATAAGGTTCAATAATTAACATAGTTAACTACTTTAGTTAACATCAACTAAGAATGAACAATACTTTTATTAATCTTAGTTAATATTAATTTCAACGTTTACTAATACGTTATTAAAATCAAAGGTTGTATTTGTTATCATTAGTTAATGCATGGTGAACTAACACGAACAAACAATGAACAGCTGTGTTTTTATTAACTAACATTAACAAATAAATACTGTATGTTTTTGCTATACAAATGCATTGTTAGTTCATGTTAGTTAATACATTAACTAATGTTAACTAATGAACCTCATTGTAAAGTGTTACCAATACACTTTATACTCTTACTACATGACATCCATTCACTCATTTATGTGATTTTTAGCCATTAAAATGTTATAAGTAACAGAAATAAGCACAAATGTCCGGGCATGTCAACATTTCTACAGGGTCCAAAAATAAGAATCGCAGGACAAACAATTGAGACAAACTTAAACATAAAACATAAACGAAAAATCCATTAATTCTCCTGTAGACTTCTGAGCAATAATGTTTTAGGGAGAACAACCCATTTTAAACCACTTATTGAAATACTATTAGTTTTAATTAGTTTTAGAATTACAAGAAGTTTTAGTCATTTTTTTGTGTGCTTTTGTCCTTTTTATTTTTTTAAATATGTATATGTAGTTTAATAATTTTTACATGTATTTTTATTTTGGTTAAAATGTATTTGAATGTTCATAGTTTTAGTAACTATAATAACCCTGCTTTAACCCACATCTCTCTCATTACTCGGGTGTTTCCGGACACTGGGAAGCTTTTGTTTGGGATTAGCGCTGCAGAACAGAGACCGGATACTGCGACAGTCAGAAGACCTGGAGTGAAGCGGTTCAGCTCACCCTGAGCTCGCGCCCGAGGCTCATCCACGCGCAGAACAGATCTCTGCCGAAGCCCAGAGTGAAACTCAGAGGAGCCGTAGCCCAAAGCCACTCCGTGACCCCCTTAGAAAAGTCACATTCACTTTGCTCTGGAGAAAGCAGAGAAAACGCCCCAGGGCGGCACGCCGAAATGAGGGAGGTGAAAATAAAGTGAAAATAAGTTAAGATTCTTCCCTCCATCTATCCTGCACTTCTCTTCTCTTCTTTCGTGATCATGAGAGGTGGTCAGATGGGCGGCATTCCTATGGAAAAACCCTACAATTAAACCAGCCGAGACCATCATGGCACTGGTGTCAGATGGTGATTAGATATGCACTACGGCACTGAATCATTATTATATTCATAATGCCCTTTAGCTGCGACTATATACATTACCATTCAAAAGATGGGATCAGTAAGATTTTTTCAAAAAATCCCAAAATAAAAATAAAATAAAAAACTTTATTCAGCAAGGATGCCTTAAATTGATCAAAAGTGACAGTAAAGACATTTATAATGTTGCAAAAAAAATTTTGGGGCGTCACGGTTCACACAATAATTTGAAGCAATAAATTGAAGCAGCACAACTGTTTTCAACATTGATAATAACAATAAATGTTTCTTGAGCATCAAATCATCATATTATCCTGATTTCTGAAGGATCATGTGACACTGAAGACTGGAGTAATGATGCTGAACATTCAGCTTTGATCACAGGAATTAATTACATTTTACTACATATTCCCATAGAAAACAGCCCTTTTAAATTGTAATAGTATTTCACATTTTTACTGTTTTTACTGTGTTTTTGATCAAATAAATGCAGCCTTGGTGAGAACAAGTGAACAAAAACATTTTAAAATCTTACCGCCCTCAAACTTTTGAATTTAGAGTATACCCTGATTTATTTATTAATGCATACTTGCCAAGTACGTTTAGATATTTACTGGAAGACAAGACAAAAAAACAGATTTTTAGTGATTTATTTGCAGTGTATTGTCAATTGGTGGCACCAGCGATTATTAGATTTTAAATGCCATATTAAAAACAAAGAGGTTTGCACTTATGAAATCAATTATTCTGGGTTTCATATCAGCAATTAATTGATCAATTGCAGATCTGATTTTAATTTGACATTAAACAGTCTTTTTCTGTTCATAAGTGGCAAAATAGTCAAATTACGGCGACTTTAATGCGGCAAAACAACAAAAGCAGTGTGAATACGACTCGTAAGCGCTGTATCTGTGTGTGTACATACACATTTCATGGTTCTTCTTGACATCAGAGCGCTTACCATAAAGTGAAAGAGGTCAGGATGGTGTTCATGGAGCAGAAGTAACGCGTTTATTTAGTTAGCCCAGCTTTCACTGCAGGATCTTCTGTCCTCAGCACACACACACACATATGCCAGCGAGAGGCTTTTTAAAAACACCAGCTGACATTCACAAAATGTTTTTTTCCGGTTTATCGTATTCAAACATTAGTCGAAATCCTTGAGGGAATATGAACGGGCCTTCTGACGGCTAAACATTCACCAGATGCAGTTAAACCCAATGACTTCATGTACAACACCATGTCGAGGAAATATAATAGTGCGCACGGCGTAATCCTGCGTAATGCAGAGCAGAGCTGGTGGCCATATGTGGAGCGGCATCCGAAACACACTGAACACACACTCAGAGGACAGGCGTGCAGTGTGTCCCAGATAATGCTGTGTGTGGGAATCTGGAGAAATGTGTGTTTTTGCTCAGGAAAAAGAGCAATGCTCAGATTGCTCGCTCACAATGCAACAAGTGAACATTAAACCCAGCAGCGACACCCGAGAGCACCACATTCAACAACAAACACTACATCATGATCAGCGTAAGATACACTGAAGCCTGGTCGATACGGCAACAACTAAAAATTCACTGAAAAATATTAACTTAGTTCATATTTTTGTCTTGTTTTCCAGTAGAAGTATCCAAACATTATTAAATCAAGATACGTTTACTTGAGAAGCAAAATTACATAAAATATTAAGTCTTGTTTACTGAAAAAAGTGAGTTTTTTGCTTAAATCAAGAAAAATATCTGGCAATGAGGTCAGAAAAATAAAATGGTTTGCCTTTGAATTTGACATAATTTTTTTCTTGTTTTAAAGATTTTTTTTTTTTTTAGAAAACAAGACTTAACATCTTCTGTAATTTTACTTCTTCAGTAAATGTATCTTGATTTAAGAATGTTTAGATATTTGTACTGGAAAACAAGACAAAAACACAGAGACTGTTTCTGACACTATTTAATATATTGATATTTACGCATTTGCTTTGAAACAGCTGAAAATTAAAAAACATTTTGCTCAGTCTGAGATCATTTCAACCAAGCTTTTATAGCCAAATATTGTGAGGATGAAAATACTGTAAAAATCGAGTTAAAAATAAGTTCACACACTGTTTCTGCAAAGTATGGAATAATCACAACGTTGCTTAATTTAATATCCGAGTTTTCACTGTTATCCGGTAGGGGGCGCTGTTACACATCGACTGAACGAGTGCAGAATCTCCAAAACACAGGAGGAAGAAGCAGAAACAAGCGATAGCATATGGAAGCAGATTCTGGTCTTTCTTTTGATATATAGCATGTTCAGATATTCATACAACAACATATTGTGAAACTATTTTCAGAAACGCTGGTGGGGAAAGAGTTGTACAGGTGAAACTCGAAAAATTAGAATATCGTGCAAAAGTTTGTGTATTTCAGTAATTCAAATTGTGAAACTAATATATTTAGTATATATAACTATATACATATGCATGATTATAGTTTTCAGAGGGCCGACATTTCTGTATTCAAAATCATTTTTTTTATTGATTTCATGTAATATTCTAATTTTCTGAGATTTTGAATTTGGGGTTTTCATAAGCTATAAGCCATAATCATCAGAATGATAACTTTTGCACTATATTCTAATGTTCCGAGTGTCCGCTGTGAGGATCAGTGCTGACGAGAGGTCGTACCTCGACGCCTGTGGTCGTGGCTCCTGGCGACTCCACTTTGCGTTTCTTCCGAGGGCCGATGGCGGCGAGGGCCGTGAGATTGGCGTCTCGTTGTCTCATCTGTGCCAGTTCCTGCTGCTGCATCTGAACACACAGACAACATCACATCACACAACTGTGTACCGACACATGGATGACACCTGGACATGAATCCTGGGAAAGAAACTATTGACAGAAAAACTATCCAGCAGGAAATTCACAGGAAAGTGACATCATAATCTGTAAAGTGGGTGCACAAAATATCACATAGTAATGTCACATAGTGATGTCACATAGTAATGTCACATAGTAATGTCACATAGTGATGTGACATAGTGATGTCACATAGTGATGTCATAGTGATGTCACATAGTAATGTCACATAGTGATGTCATAGTGATGTCACATAGTAATGTCACATAGTGATGTGACATAGTGATGTCACATAGTAATGTCACATAGTAAGGTCACATAGTGATGTCACATAGTGATGTCAAATGTCACATAGTGATGTCACATAGTGATGTCACATGAGATTATGGACCTGCAGACACACAAAACACGCCATAAGGTTACATCAAGTGAGTCATTTGAGTCCAAATCAAGTCAATCTTGTTATCCTTTTTATTAATACACCGCTAATTCTAAGAAAAGGGAAAAGATTTGCCGAGCTTGTGTTTCTACAACCAAACAATAAAACCGTATCATAAATTGTCATTCTTGTGCTGAAATCACTCTAAAGAAACTGTATTTCAGGAAGTGACATCATTGTCTGCAAAGCATTAATCACCAACATATCAACATCAACATTAAAGCAACTCATCCATCAGTCTCCTCTACATCCAAACCTTTCAAATGGTAGTGTGTGTGTGTGTAGTATGGAAGCTTGTTTATACCAATGAATAAAAATGAAAAATAAAAATTTTAATTAAAAATAATAATAATAAAGTTAATCGCTAGATGTAAACTCACAATTCTCACTTTTTTTCTTACGGAGTCCCACTTATGACATGTGGTCAAAACATATACATATATATATATATATATATATATATATATATACACAGAGGCCATGAAATCACTCACTGCTCTTGGCTGAATAACTTTAGTAACTTTAAAAAGGATCAACTAATAAGGATGTTTAATTTACAGTGAAGACTATACGGTGTTATTTTACATTTGCTTACTTTATTACATTTCTGTACCTGAAAACTTGTTTTCTTGTTAAATCGTGGCTATTTTGTACTAATTATTTCCTTAGTTTTATATATATATATAATTTTTCCCCCGCATACATCTCTTAATTATGTCCCTTTTTTTCTAGGAATCCTGAGATTATATCTTGTCATTATTATTATTTTTCCGCCACGGTAAGACCCTTTTCACGGATGTGATGATGTGTCCGCATCACAAATCTAGTAACGTTTTTAATATTTTCATTGTGATTATATTACCGTGGCTCTGAATGACAGACGTCTGAGCGAGGCTGAGATGTTCCTCTCCTGAACGCTGTCAACTCTCGTTTGACATTTCTTTCCTCGTTTGTAAAGTCCTGGAAACACTCTCGCTGGTTTTAGCTTTAGCACAGAACTTTACCCCACTATACCTTCCTCTTCTGAGATCCCCGGGAATGTGAAAAAAATAATTGGTAATTGTGAATTTTTATCACACAATTCTAACTTTTTATCCCCTGAGAATTGCGAGTTTATACCTTGTAATTGCGAGGTAAGATCTCGAAGGTCAGGAAAAGGTCAGAATTTTGAGATAAAAAGACACAATTACCTGTTAATTTTACCTTTTTATGGCAGAAATAAGCTTCCGTTTAAGTGTGTGTGTGTGTGTGTGTGTGTGTGCATGTGCGTGCGTGCGAGTGAGTGTGTGTGTGTGTATGTGTGTGTTTGTGTGAGTGTTTGTGTGTGTGTGTGTGTGTGTGTGTGTTTGTGTGTGCATGTGTGTGTGCGAGTGTGTGTTTGTGTGTGTGTGCGCGTGTGTGCATGTGCGAGTGAGTGAGTGTGTGTGTGCGAGTGTGTGTTTGTTTGTGTGTGTGTGTGTGTGCATGTGCGAGTGAGTGTGCACGTGCGTGCGAGTGAGTGAGTGAGTGAGAGTGTGTGTGTGTGTACATGTGCGAGTGAGTGAGAGTATGTGTGTCTGTGTGTGTGTGTGTGTGTGCATGTGCGTGTGAGTGAGTGAGTGAGTGAGTGAGTGAGTGAGAGTGTGTGTGTGTGTGTGTGTGTGCATGTGTGTGCGAGTGAGTGAGTGTGTGTGTGTGAGTGTGTGAGTGAGTGAGTGTGTGTGTGTGTGTGTGTGTGCGTGTGTGTGTGTGTGTGTGTGTGTGTGTGTGTCAGCTCACACGCTCTGATGTGATTTTTCACTTTGTGAAGTGTAAGAGGGCCCAGTGGCGCCTCAGGTAATGTCACGGTTTCCTGCGGGGCAGCCTCGCTCACAGAAGCCTTTCTGAGGACGTGTTAGAGCCCGAGGCCTCACACACACACACACAGCCACATATGGCCTCACACACACACGGCCGTCACAGTCTGTCTGCAGTGAGGGAGTGAACCGCCATGTGCCCGCTGGTGTTGAGAGAGAAAGAGAGAGAGACTGTGTGTTTGTTGCTAA
>JAULUF010000078.1:1950000-1960000 GCA_031834385.1 Semotilus atromaculatus | reverse complement strand
ATCCATCCATCCATCCATCCATCATCCATCCGTCTATCTATCTATTCATCCATCAGTCTATCTATCCATCCATCAATCCATCATCCATCATCCATCTATCTATCCATCCATCCATCATCCATCTATCTATCCATCCATCCATCCATCCATCCATCCATCATCCATCCATCTATCTATTCATCCATCTATCTATCTATCCATCATTCTATTAGCTTATTTACTTATTAGCCTTTGATCCTGAATCACAGTCACACCAACACAACCTCACAGTAATTTGTACATATTTTATGAGCTGGCTAATTCATACTACCTCACTGGTACGTTTGTTTTACAGGCGGAGTTAGAGGAGGTCCTTCCTCATGACTCTTTATGAAAAATTAGCCATCTGGTAAAATACGTCTGAGTTGCGGTGAGATTGTGTTGTTCACACAGATGCAGATCTCCAGCTCACGTGTGTTTGACTTCTCATGAAACAGAAGCGGGAGAAGCAGCTCCGTTCGTCATGATGGCCAAACCTGCCATCTCTATCAGCCCTGCGAAACCTTCTGTTCCCCCACAGGCCCTCGCACACACACACACACACACACACACTCATGCAGACAGATGTCTGTGCCGGAGCGGAACGGGAGGATCGGCTGGTTTGAGGAGTCTTTCACCGGGCAACAGTGAGGTTCAGTAACACTGAAGTCTGGAGCATAAAGACCCAGCAGGGGGTCCGATCTGCCCTCGTCCTCCTGCCCCGGGACACTGGCTGCTATTCCTCCCAGACAACAGTCCTTCACAAAAATTTAAAATAATAATAATCTACAAATATAGCAACAAATTCACAAATATTCACAAAAATATCTCTATTATTAATAATAAAATATATAATAAAATTATAAAAAAATATATAAAATATTATTAACAATAAAATAAATAATAATAATAATAACGTTTATTTGGAAGAATTTTTTTTTTTTTAAATAAACGTAATTATTATTAGTTGTTTTATTGTTAATAATATTTTATTATATATTTTATTATTAATAATCGTTTTTTTGTGAATATTTGTGAATTTGTTGAATTTTTTCTTTTCTTTTTTTATGTACCTAAAGACAACATAAAATGTAACTAACAACAATACAACATAATTCTTTGAGGAACTTAATATTCTGTGAAAAATAATGTAGGGCGGGCAAAACAATTTGATTGGATCGAAAATATTACAGCTTTATTTTATTTTCCCCAGCTATGCAGACTTGGTGACATCATCAGAACAGAGAAGTCGCTTAAAAGCCGAGAAAAATACATTTTCATGATTAATCATGAAGATTTTTCATCAGAATAACGTGCACTGATGAAACGTTCATCTTAAGAAAAATTTACTTAGAAAGTCCATTTTGATTTTATGTTGACTTTACATATCAATATTTAACATGAGATATTTTCCATATCAGATATCAGCAAAATAAAACACGGTTGTGTTTCAAAAGTCAGACAACGAATTAAAAGGAAAAGTTATTAATAACTATACTTGTATTTGAAAAGACACATTTAGAAAATGATTGTGCCTCCTGATGCCAATACGGATTAGCGTCTAATTTAGCAAAAATTGCTAAAATAGCTTATTAATATGATGTTTACTGAGTTTGGTCACTGAGTTTTATTATCACTGTCTTAGTACAGTAAGCCACATTAAGCCTTTTTCACGTTATGCATTTTAGAATGTCCCCATTATCAGTTCACAGAAACGTGTAAATCGTTGATCTATCTGACATGACCTCAGGGTCACACAGGGTCACATGCTGACCTTGAGAGTAACAAACTGAAGATTAAAACATATTCATGCACCAGAATGACTGAAAACGCCTGAAGTTTTGATAGAAAGACATGCAGTTCAAGCCAATTACAGGGGCCCCAGGGGTCACGCTGATTATGAGGTCACTTCCTGCTCCTCATGAAGTTACTTCCTGCTCCTCATGAAGTTACTTCCTGCTCCTCATGAGGTTACTTCCAGCTCCTCATAAGGTCACTTCCTGCTCCTCATGAGGTCACTTCCTGTTCCTCATGAGGTTACTTCCTGCTCCTCATGAGGTCCCTTCCTGCTCCTCATGAGGTCACTTGTTGCCTTGGCTCTAGGCTTGCTTAGTTGGGGACATTTAAATACTCAACAAAGGCACTTTTCTTCTAGACACAAACTTTGTTGTATTATTTTCATGTTATCACTGTGAAGCTGCTTTGATACAATCTGTATTGTAAAAAGCGCTATATAAATAAAGGTGACTTGACTTGACTTCCTGCTCCTCGTGAGGTCACTTCCTGCTCCTCAAGATTCAACAGAACCATAGACATGTGTGCGCCGTTTGACTTTGGCTACAATCCATCTTTAATTATTGCTGGCGTTATTAACTTAACTACAAAAAAAGGGAAAAAATAACAAATATAGTAAGAAATCCACAAATATTAACCTATTAAATAATAAATAAATAAAAATAATAATAATAATAAATAAAAAAATTAAAATGTAATAAAAAAAAAAGAAAAGCACAAATATAGTAAGAAATCCACAAATATGAACCCAAATAAATAAAATAAAAATAATAATTAAAAAACATTAAAATAATATGTAATTAAAATTAATTATTAACAAATGTAACCCAAAGGCAACCTAAAATGTCATTAACAACACATTTGCCTTCTTTAATTCGAGAGCGGTGTGTTCAGGGCTTCATGGTGTTATTTGAAGGGGAATTTCGGAATAAGCAAGAGGAGATCATTAAAAATCCTGCTTATCCAAGTAGAAAATTTCCATCTTTTGTGTCACCAGTGCTTGTGCAGCACTCTTCCTCCTCTCAAGCTCTCTTTCTTCCTCCTGCGACGTCACTTCTATTGATCAGGTGTAATTTGCATCGGTGGCAGATGAACAGAGTCGTGTGCGGATGATTTATTCATTTTGGAATCAAAAAGCAAAAGGATCTTCAGAGAAGGAGACTGCGGGCGTTGAAGAGGAGCCCTCTCGTTCTCTGGATCCCTCGCTCTTCCCCTCGGAGCCCCGGGGCCGACGCTGTGCAAGTCCTTCTAATTAACAAGGTGAATCACGCTGCCGCTCTCTAATTAGCCAACACCACAATCTAATGGAAACATGCGGCACTCTCAGAAACTCTCCAACCAAACCGTCTTTCTTCCTCTCGCTCGGGTCTTTCCCACAGACGCCGGAGGGCGAGAGGGAGTGTGTGACGCTTGTTCCTCGGGCCGGGGGGGTCAGGGGTCAGAGGTCACGCACGTCACCTCAGAAGGGTCACTGAACCGCAGCTGAACCAGCTTCCAGAAGAGATCAGATGTGCTCCTACAGTATCACATTCAAATCCAGACTCAAAGCACTTCTGTTTAGCTGTGCATTTACTGAATGAGCACTGTGCCACCGTCATATTGCATTCACTTGAGGGGAAAAAAATCGACTTTTAATTAATCATTTTAATATAATTAAGTAATTAATTCAGAAAAAACAGAGCAAAAACTTTTTTAATGAAAAATTATCTCGTAATTCTAAAATAATTAACTCGTTAATTCAGAAAAACAGAGCAAAAACTTTATTTTTATGAAAAATTATCTCGTAATTCTGAGATAATTAACTCGTTAATTCAGAAAAACAGAGTCGATGTTATTTTCCTCAAGTGAATGCAATACGCTTCCGTACCACGGTTTACTGTATTTTATTTTATTTTTTATTCTAAACCGTTTTAATTATTCGTATTTCTTTTGATTATTTTAATTTCTTTAGTCTAAACTGTTTTAATTATTCTTATTTCTATTGATTATTTTAATTTCTTCTATGTAAAGCACTTTGAATTACCATTGTGTATGAAATGTGCTATATAAATAAACTTGCCTTGCCTAATCAGATTTAAATTAAAAATGCAGGAAAATTTAAATAAAATCTGTTGAATAACTTCATTTCACTTCATTTTGGATAAAAAGGAGTTAGCAATAATTATTTTAGAATAGCTAAATCATTTTAAACTTATTAAATTGTTAATCACACAGGTAGAAATAATCTGTTAAGTAAAAAATGAAATCTGAATTTCATAAACAGAATTGTATTGTATTATATTATACTATTTATAAATTAATTTGTAATATATATTTGTAAAAATATTTTCATTTATTTTTACCATTATTTTAGAAAAGATCATGTGACACTGAAGACTGGAGTAATGATGCTGAAAATACAGCTTTGATCACAGGAATAAATTACACTTCACTATATATTCACATAGAAAACAATAATTTTATATTTATATTTAAATTTTTATATTTTATAACTGTATTTTTGATCAAATAAATGCAGCGTTGATGAGCAGAACAGACTTTTCAAAAACATTTAAGACCCCAAACTTTTGAATAATATGCGTAGAGCACATGAAAACCGGACAGCTGTAAAACTGCATTAATAGTGCAGTATAGTTATTAAAAGTTCATCTGATTGTGATTCTCTAAAGATCACCTGAACTGGACTGAGGTCACTGTCTTTGCTTTTACACACAGCCGGGACGAGTCTGGAGTCTGGTTTTCTAACACTGACCGTTTCATCTTTCTGTTCATTGTGTCTCATTCGCCTTCTCTTTCGTTTTGTTGTTCAGGCCCATCAGTTCATCCCCAAAAGAGTAGCTCTTCATGCCCAATTCCCCTGCTGCTAACATCCCAAGGAGATCCACGTACAAAGAGAAAGACCTCCTACAGGCGGCCACACACACACACACACACACTTGGGCCTTTTACTGTTCAGATTCCTCGCCATCTCGCTCACAGGCACAAATCTCGCTTTGTGTTGTTCTTTCTCTCATTACGGCACTTTGTAATAATATTCACAAACACACAAGGAACACCAAAGGTATTTTTAAAGCTTGCTTTTCTTCTCCGCTTCTTTTTTCACCCCCATTCCTTCTTTCTTACATCTGAAATTTGACTTCAGGAATTTTAGGGATGAAACAAGCAACCACAAAAAGGAAAATAAAAACAGATTGAGGACAGACGTTTCAGCGGCTGCGTTACATCTTTTGTCTTGTAAAAGGGCTTTGCTGTGAAACTTATTACCTTAAAAATCGGAACTTTTATTCAGATTAAGATCAAATGTTTCTCCTAGAAGGAATGAGACGGAGAGCAAATGAAGAAGACGTTTGCCAATGATTCCTGCTTTTCATCTTGGAAAAAAAAAAGATCTCAAAAGTGCTTCCATAAAGCTTCTCAATCTGTTCTCAGATCTGCATATATATCAATGCAAATTCAAATATTGCTCATCAAATTCCCCGAAGAACAAATGATCTGAGCTTCTACACACATTTCACTGGTTTCTCTCCTTGTTATGTCTCCTTAAAAAACTGAGGAGAAACATCTCATTTAACCTGAAGCATACTGAGAAACTTGAAGCCATCACATTCTCCTCAGGGTTGAAGCGCACAGTTTGTGATCCAATTAATCATTAAAAGATGAAGAATGAATTGATGAATTGATCATTTTGTTGTGTTTTTAGTGTGTTGTCAAGTCTGACCTGTAGATATGCCTCAATGATAATGATTTGGCCAGTACATCAGTAACTAAAAACAGATATTGAGTCATTCAAAACATGTTTCACGTACGGATAAACTTCCCCAAATAGCTTTATGTATCAGAATGATTACAATTCCCTCTATGGTGGAAATATTACATCACATTCTGAGGTCTTGGCAAAATCAATCCGTACAAACTCTCTCTTTCCTCCTGCATAGTCACATTTTCCGAAGGATAGTTTGCTCTACAGAAGGAACCAAAGCGTTCAGGCATTATGGGATGTTTGGATCGGGCCTTCTACCCACAACACTGAACGCAAGAACGCAATTCTAGCATAAAGAAGACAGAAATAAAGACGGAGGAAAAAGAGTGGAATGGTTAAGAAACTGCAATCGCCTGAGGAGAGAAAATATTTGGGGAAAGTTATTCGAACAAAAAGCCAAGAGATTCCCAAAGGACAGATCCAAGTTTCACGTGAAGGATCTCAGCTTCACGAGGATGTGAAAAACGCACAAGAAAGAGAAAGTAAGACACACAGAGGAGAGAGAGGACAAACGGTCTTCATTTAGGTCAGGAATGAAGTGAAATACAGGGAATAATGTCTGAATAATATCTTCATGAAGGAGTGCAAGATATATTAATGATCACCATATAGATAAACTGCACTATATTTGTGTTTTTAGACTATGGCATTAGTCTAATTAAGCTGTTAATTGATGTCAGGGCTTGAATTTCAAACAGTAAACTCTTTTTCTACGGCAGCTTACAATAGTACTGCCTATATTTTTATCATACATTATGATATTTTGATTATTGGTTATAACAAACCCATGAAATCTGCCCCTGTAGATAAGATAAGCACACAGATATACAGATACCTTGTCTAATTCATCCATTTTTGGGGGGTTCATTTAATAATTCTTTATAGAGTATTAAAAAGAGTCAAGTACTCACAACTCCATTTAACCGTTTAAATCCTTTCCACACACATCTTCCTCTTAAGAAAAAGCAAAAAATCAGCAGATTCCATCTGGACCTTATCATAACTGAAAGATAAATATCAGCTTTTTGTTATAACTAAAACTATAATATTGGGACATCACTTCCTTGATACATTGCTCAATAAAAGTTAAATGTAATTTAAGTTACATTAATGGTTTCTAGGGTTAAGTGTAGGATGTAATTCATCAGGCACTACACTACTGGCACCAAATGAAATGGCAAAAATGATGATTGTTTCCCCAACACTCCTACAAGCCTCTTCAGCCTCACTTCCATTGGTCAGTCAAAGAGATAGCCCCGCCCCCCAACTCATGTCATTGGTTGAGTGAGAAGTTTGATCAAGCTCAAACCAACAGATGTTTTAAAAGCTTCAGACAGTCACAGTGTTTCACTCTAAATATTACAAACGTCACCAGGAATAGTTCACACTAATGTTCAGATGTTTGGGGTTGATCAGATTTTTAAAAATATTCTTTAAAGGAGTCTCTTCTGCTCATCAAGGCTACATTTATATGATCAAAATACAGTAAAAACTGTGAAATATTATTGCAATTTAAAATAACAGTTATTACTTTAAAATGTTCCTGTGAATTTTCAGCATCATTACTCCAGTCTTCAGTGTCACATAATTCAGAAATCATTCTAATATGATGATTTGCTGCTCAAGAAACATTTATGATTATTATCAATGTTGAAAACAGCTTCATATTTTTGTGGAAACCATGATCAATTTAAGAAAATAGAAAATTCTAAAGAACAGCATTTATTTGAAATATAATCTTTTGTAACATTATAAATGTCTTTACTGTCACTTTTGCTCAATTTAATGCGTCCTTGATGAATACAAGTATTACTGTATTCATCAAGTAATATATAATTCACCCCTCGCAGGGAGTTTGATTGACAAGCGATCTGACCAATCATAATCCGCCATCTGCCGAATCAGGAATTTTTGGCCGACAAAGCAGTCAGAAGAGTTAGTGGATTAACATCGGTGCATTTGAACTTGAAAAACTGTGTGTACTGACGTCTTTCCACGGTTAAAACAACATTCCTTCTGATGTTCATTCATGTTTATTTGATGCTATAAGTTAACTAGAAGGAAGAGATGATCGGTTCACGAGCAGCTTTAACTGAGGCTCTAGCGATCTGTAACGACATATTAAAAAGCCACAAAACGGAATTTATTGTTTAAAAATCTTTAGAAATTGCCAATTGTATAGGTTGAGACTTTGTTTCATATCAAAAGTAACCGGCTCTGTCCTGCCTGTGTCCTCTTTGCTCCGTGATGTATTTTTCACAGTGTGAGAACTCGGTGTGAGAGCGTCAGGGCTTGTGGGACATAGCAACAGCAACTTAAGGATCAATTACTCTATGTATGTATTTTTATCAAAATATCTTCTTTTGAGGTCCGCAGAAGTAATCAAGCGTCAGTTCTGGCAGGTCACATTAGTCAAGCTCGCATCAGTCACTCTCCACGTCTACATATAGGAATACGACGCCTATCACTGTATACATATATAAGCTCCTTCATTATTATCCAGTCAGGATTCCCCTCCTCCCTCCCCAGCTCCACCTGTCCAGTCAGGATTACCCTCCTCCCTCCCCAGCTCCTCCTGTCCAGTCAGGATTACCCTCCTCCCTCCCCAGCTCCTCCTGTCCAGTCAGGATTACCCTCCTCCCTCCCCAGCTCCTCCTGTCCAGTCAGGATTACCCTCCTCCCTCCCCAGCTCCTCCTGTCCAGTCAGGATTACCCTCCTCCCTCCCCAGCTCCCCCTGTCCAGTCAGGATTACCCTCCTCCCTCCCCAGCTCCTCCTGTCCAGTCAGGATTCCCCTCCTCCCTCCCCAGCTCCTCCTGTCCAGTCAGGATTACCCTCCTCCCTCCCCAGCTCCACCTGTCCAGTCAGGATTACCCTCCTCCCTCCCCAGCTCCACCTGTCCAGTCAGGATTTGGCTTTCTGATTACCCCCTGAATTAGACTAAATTCTTGAAATATGTTGTACATTAAAACATTGAATTAATGATATGTGCAATACACTGATGTTGGTTCTGTTCTATTTACCCTAAGGGGGTTTTTTGCTGCTCTCCTGCTCTTAATCATGCTAAGCTACATAGATGCGCAGGGAGTTCGGTTTCACTTTATTTTGATGGTCCCTTTAACACATTCTGTTGACTATAAGTAACGTTGCTCCTACATGTCTACTAACTCTCATTAGAGTGTTAGTAGAGTATTAATAGACTGGTAGGGTTAGGGTTAGATTAAGTTGACATGTATTTGCTAAATGACTTATAGTCAGTAGACTGTCTGTTGGAGGAGCATCACAATAAAGTATTTGCAGATATTAAGCAGTCTACTAAATAATCCAATGAGAGTTAGTTGACATATAGTTGCAAAGTTACTTAGTCAATAGCACGTTCAAAAGGGACCATCAAAATAAAGTGTTACCGGGAGTTCTTGCCCAGAACAGAACTACACCGCCAATCCAAAGTGTACGCTAACTGTCAATCGTATTTGACGATAGTGGTCCTGACAGAAATATAGGTTTGGATTGAGTAAACCGTTTCTGTTCGAACGATCTCTTTCAGTGTAATATTAAACCACCCGGTCGGATTGATCTCAGACTGTTTTTCTCAGTCTTCATCAGCAGAATAAACTCTGCACTGGGAGCGAGCGTTTACCAGCGCCTCTGTTACTCTGTCCTTGTCTGTGACACGCCGGCCGGCGGGTGCGTTGACCAGAGGCTGTTGTGGTAAAACACAACGCTTTACCCAGGTGGTCAGCAGTGGTCACTCGCCGTCCTCTCCTGTTCAGATGATGAATCTGTGTCCGTGTGACCTGACACAGTGATGTATCTGCCAGGGCTTCTCTCGCTCGCTCTCTTTTATGTATTTGCGGCTTCTTTCACTTTATTTTGCCGCCTTCTTCTCTCTATTTGTCATGTGTCCCCTCACAATCTCTCCACTTTTCTCTGCAGATTCGTTTTATCTGCGGCGAGGCGCTGCTTATTAGGGCGGGCGGCCCTGTTCCTGTTTGCTGTCTCTTTTTTTTTTGGGCATTGATTTTCACCGAGGGCGCTTTAAAAATATCCCATCTGACCTTTGGGCATCGCTGAGGACTGTGGAAATAGGTTCCCGAACACACTCGCTCGATGACATTACGGGGAGTCGGATGTTTGTGAAGGGCTGAAATAAGACGAATGGATAGAAACAGACAACATCTCTCCATCTAGAGGAAGAAGCTCGCTTAACAGCGTCTCCCGAAGGAAAGAAAAATCACCAGTCAATATCACAACTGCGAGCAAATAGAAAAGACTCAAGAGAAACATCTGACAGATTGGCTTTACTTTCAGACGAGTCTCAAACTGTGTTCAGGTTTGCCAAGATGCCAAAGATCAGAGATCTCGACATGAACTCGAACATTTCTCCTCAAATGATAGCAAATGAACTATAAAATGGTCTATACTCTTA
>JAULUF010000078.1:1932500-1945000 GCA_031834385.1 Semotilus atromaculatus | reverse complement strand
CACAGCATAAAAAATTCATCTGCCGGAGCCTTGAAATGTCAGTGGTAATGATGGAAGCCTCACCTCCTTTGCTTTCTGCTTCAGACGGGCTTGTTCTGGATCTTCTTGCCGCGAGCGACTCTGGGAGAGAGAGAGAGAGAGAGAGAGAGAGAGTGAACGACAGAAGGAGCGATGGAGAGAGAGACGGGCAGGTGAGCGTGTCGGGATCTCAACTCATCTGCGCACTAAAATAGTTGCGGACAAACGAGGGCAGATCTGATGTGTCAAGGACAGTGTGTGTGTGTGTGTGTTCAGCGGTGACTGATTCTACGCCCGCAGGCTGTGCCCTGCAAACACTGCCGACACACACACACACAACACCGCAGGCAACAACTAATCAAAAGACACAAGTTACAAATGCAGCTTCAGCTGACACTCATCAGTGTAAGTGTGTGTGTGTGTGTGTGTGTGTGTGAGAGAGTGTGGTCAGAGAGGGTAAATTTCTCTGCTGAAGCATTTAATCGTGGCCTTGTGTTATTTTACTCTCATTTTGTCTCTTAAAGAGAGAGAGGGGCGTGTGAGGTGTGTCTTTGTGTGTGTGTGTGTGTGTGTGTGTGTGTGATCCTGAGGGCTTTGTGTTTAGGTCTCCAGTCTTTTTTTAATTGCCCCATGAGGATGTCTCCTAACTCTCTCTCTCTCTCTCTCTCTCCCTCTCTCTCTGCAGGAGAGGGGCGGCACACACTCTGCCCTTCCTCGCTGCTAATTGGTTTTAAATATATCAGGCGGTTCACGTACTGGTCGCTATCTCGGCTGAGAGTAATGCGTTTGGCCCCTGGCCCTCGCGCTCGTCCCTGAAGACTCCAGTCATATTTGAAATGGACGATGAGATTTATTTTAGTAGGTTCATGTTTAAGGGGTCAAATCACGCTGAGCTTAAAGACGCACAGCGAGAATACAAGGACACAAGCGAATCAGAGCTGATCAGCGGTTTCTGTTCCCACGCAATGATATAAACACAACATAATAGTTTGTTCTATCAGTCAATATTCATTCACTGCCAAAACTTTACACTAAAGTCTCATTGGTTAACATCAGTTAATGCATGAACTAGAAATGCACAATATATTTTTATAACATGTAATTACTGTTATTTAACAGAAAAACAGTTCAGATACAACTTTTGATTTTAAATTACGATAAAGATCACTATCTGCTGTAGAAGTATTGTTCGTTGTTAGTTCATGTTACACTCTATTTAGATTCTATATAGAACCCTAGAGTTCATGACTCAATTTTAAAGAATGCTTTATGCCAAAAAGGTTCTATATAAGGAGAAATGTCTCAAATAATTGCATAATTCTTTCATGTTTAATGGGTTATTTACATTTTTCCAGTGATGAAGTGTGTTTTTTTTTACTTTTTAATCCAATTAAATTAATTAAAACTAAATCCATAAAATGACCAGTAAAAGGAATATACATATATACATTCCTGACGGAACCCTTTAAGGTTCTAAATGGAACCTTTTCTAATTAATGTAAGTAACTAATGTTACAGAATGGCACCTGACTGATTCATTGATTGTTTCCACACTACAGTGGCAATGATTTGCTACAGACGACACGTTTACGATGCATTAAAGCTGAAAACACACACCGTGATTCCCTGATCGCATTTTAAGCTGACTTCAGCTTGCGTAACGTCCCGTCCCGGAACAAAGTCACGGAGGTCGGCGTGGCCATTCACACTCACATCTGAGCTAAACTGTGTCGTTCTGGCTGGCCAGCAGAAATATAATCTAGCTCCGGCATAATAGCGGCATTAGGCCGAGGGGAGGCGAGGGGGCTTTACGGCGGGTCATCGTCTCTGAGATAAATGAATTAATGATGGAAACGAGCCGGACTATTTCACTGCGGTGCTGCGGGCGACGGGAAAAGGGAACGCAATAGCATCTTTAATTGGAAACTCCGTCGACTGGGGTTATCAGGGGCTTCCAGGATCAGACACACACTCTCAATATAAACTTTCTTTTCAAACATCCTCAGACATGTTGTGGGATGATGTCTGATGACCAGACCAGATACACGGAGCCTTAAAAGCGTTTCTGTGTAAATAACAACATCCTTGAGTAAATTGCCTAATTTCATTATTGTAACTTGATATCTGCAAACTGAAAAAAAATTATGCAACAATGCAAAAACGTTTTATGAATGATTTACACTGAAATTACAGTTCTGTGATTAGATTTTAATTTTTTTGTTATTTTAGTTAATCAAGTTAAACTAAATGAAAATGAGAAATGTTTTTATGGTTTTAGTTTATGGTCAATTTACATCAAGAGTGACAAATCAATCAAAATCCCAAATTAATTTCCAACTTTATTTTATGACCCAAAACAGAAGAAACATTCTCATACCGGAACAAAAGTGAATCATTATCCTGAAGATAATTTATTACAAAGATTCATGCATCTGATAATGGCAAATTTACTTGATTTAATGCTAAATATCTGGAATGATACTCAAAAATCTTATAAATTGGTGTTTTATAAAGAACTGACACAAGCGAACATGCTTTTCTTACGATGTACTCGTTTTAAAACTAATAAGTGTGTGTGATCTAACGGGTTTATCAGTCCAGTCTGCATCTAATGAAGGATTCCTGAGATCCCGTCATTTACGTTTACTTATGTTTTTATTTCAAGGAATGGAAATGTTTTTATGGTTTTATTTTATGGTCTATTTACATCAAGAGTGACAAATCAATCAAAATCCCAGATGAATTTCCAACTTTTTTTATGACCCAAAACAGAAGAAAAATTCTCATACCGGAACCATTATCATATTATTTTTGCCATTATCAGATGCATGAATCTTTGCAATAAATGATCGCAAAGATTCCTGCATCTGATAATGGCAAATTTATTTGATTTAATGCTAAATATCTGGAATGATACTCAAAAATCGTATTAATTGGTGTTTTATATAGAACTGACACAAGCGAACATGCTTTTCTTACGATGTACTGATTTTAAAACTAATAAGCGTGTGTGATGTGGTTCATCAGTCCAGTCTGCATCTAATGAAGGACTCCTGCGCGTCTCCGTCATTAGCGTTCCCCACGAGGATCTGAGAGATTACCTTCGCTGCTCGGAGGAGAATCTCTCGCTCTCGCTCATCTTTCCTCTGCTTCTCCATCCGTTCCAACTGCTCAAAAAACTTGAGCTGCGAACGCACATCAGACGACTGCTCGTACCCCTCGTCTTCCTGAAGACACACACACACACACACACAGCTCAGGAGACGTTTAACCAAAACTTCTGATACTCGTAAACACATTTTAACTTATTAATGAGTGTTTATTATGACTCAATGCTGATGAAAACCTTCTTCTTAGGCAGGTGAGACGGAAGTTTATGGGACTGACGCAAAAAACATGTTTACTTCAGAATGCGACCTCGATTGTTTTGTGCACTTCCTGCTTCTTTTCATTTTCCGTCGAGCTCGTCTCTCCTCTCATCCCTGGCTCCATCTCTCCGGTCCTTTGTTGGCTATGAAGTCAGGACGATCTTGTTTTTTGCTGATGTCAACAGAGTTTCTTCACACGGGCGCGCACGGCTCATTTATAAACCAGCGGCAGACGCAAACCAACAAAACAAAAAGCCACAACACACACCAAACAGAAAAACAAAACGTGCGTCCGTGACAGCGCTCCTCTCCGCTGAACTACTCGCCATGTACACAAATAAACAGCTTTTAAAGCGCTCCTGCTCTTCCTCAGTGTGTTTGTTGTGTTCGTCTCGGCTCTCGACTGTGTGTGCGGTTAAAGCATCAGTCGGACTCTCTGGCTGTGGGTTTGAATATTGAATTGTTTACCTGGATGCTTCTGTCTCTTTGTCATTTATGTGCCCAAAAGTTTCCACTTTACCAGCAGTATTTCAGCAACACTTTACTATACGATCGTGTGTGTTAAAGGGTTAGTTCACCTAAACATGTATTATTCACCTCACGTTGTTCCAAACCCGTAAGACTTTCGTTCATCTTCAGAACAAAAATCTTTTTATTTAAAATGGAGAGCTTTCTGTCCCTGCATTGACAGCTACGCAACTAACACTTTGACGCTTCATAAAGTTTATAAGGAGATCGTAAAACTAATCAATATGAATTGAGCGGTTTAGTCTACATTTTCTGAAGAGACTCGATCACTTTATATGATGAACAGATTGAATTTAGGCTTTTATTATTCATTTTCACATTTGTATATTTCCTCACAGTCACATCCATAGTACTGGCAAAGAGCTCTGTGTGGTTGTTAGGGCAGTGCTAGTATATTCAAGGTGGTTGCTAAGGCGTTGCTAGGGTATCACTAGGGAACTGCTAGAGTGTTCCAGTGGTTGTTAGGGCATTGCTGGGTGGTTTCTAGAGTGTTCAAGATGCTTTATTGGGCATTCTGGGTGGTTGCTAGAGTATTCAAGGTGGTTGCTAGGGTGTTGCTAAGGCATCACTAGGGAACTGCTAGAGTGTTCCAGTGGTTGTTAGGGCATTGCTGGGTGGTTTCTAGAGTGTTCAAGATGGTTTATTGGGCATTCTGGGTGGTTGCTAGTGTATTCAAGGTGGTTGCTAGGGCGTTGCTAAGGCATCACTAGGGAGCTGCTAATGTGTTCCAGTGGTTGTTAGGGCATTGCTATGTGGTTTCTAGAGTGTTCAAGATGGTTTATATGGCATTATGTGTGGTTGCTTAGGTGTTGCTATGTGGTTGCTAGTGTATTCAAGGTGGTTGCTAGGGCGTTGCTAAGGCATCACTAGGGAGCTGCTAATGTGTTCCAGTGGTTGTTAGGGCATTGCTATGTGGTTTCTAGAGTGTTCAAGATGGTTTATATGGCATTATGTGTGGTTGCTTAGGTGTTGCTATGTGGTTGCTAGTGTATTCAAGGTGGTTGCTAGAGCGTTGCTAAGGCATCACTAGGGAGCTGCTAATGTGTTCCAGTGGTTGTTAGGGCATTGCTATGTGGTTTCTAGAGTGTTCAAGATGGTTTATATGGCATTATGTGTGGTTGCTTAGGTGTTGCTATGTGGTTGCTAGTGTATTCAAGGTGGTTGCTAGGGCATTGCTAAGGCATCCCTAGGGAGCTGCTAATGTGTTCCAGTGGTCGTTAGGGCATTGCATTCACAAGCAAACAGGCAAATTAATACCCAATGCATGACTAATGTTAGTGATTCTAAATAAATCATTGTTTCTCTCCAGATAAGTGTTGAACAGCAAATTATTTTCATGTTAATGTTTGAATTAGTTTTTGCTGTGAGCAGATGAATGAAACAATGTGTGTTTGTGACACTGAAATAACGTTTGTGTCATGTGTAGGAAAACTATTTACAGCAACAGAATACATATATGAATAAAAGCCTCTCTTGCACACTGATCCCGTCTCGTACCTTACAAGAGTCCATTCTGTTCTGGGCGATGGAGGAAACTTTCTCCAGCACTGTTCGTAATCTGGACTGGGTGGCGTGAGAAATGAAGCTCACAGCCTCCAGCGGTACGTCCGTCACTCCAAACTTCTTAGCTGAAACAAGAAAAATGCAGTAAATATCAATAATCAAACAAAACACATCACCGCACAGATGTTTGGAAGGAAGTCCAACGAGAGAAAATTACATCTGTCCTATCTTATAAATCCTCCACAAAAAAGGTCCAATGTGTGCTGAGAAAATAAAGGTTTGTTATGGTGAACTGACACGACCTGCGTTTAAAACACAAATATGCTGAGGTAGTTTTACAGCTTCTGTGGCTCATTTTTAAACCTGATTTCCTGAAATTTCAGAAAATGAGTTTGGATGAGCCTCTGTGGTTTGGAAGGTTGGAAAACCAGATCCATCCACCCAGAAGACTTAAACAAGCAACTTTGTCTCCGTTGTTTATCCTTATACAGACACAAAGTCAATAATTGTCATACACTAAATATATAGAGCTGTAAAATAGCAGCACAGATCATTTGATATTAGAGGAATCTATTGGGATCTTGGCAAATCTGAGCACGGTCTGTGAAATTTCTGATTAAAATAAGAGATTACGAGTGTCGTTTTATCATGAGAAGCATCTGAGAAACAAGAGCAAATGTCTCTATTTCATCTGACTGCTACTGAGGAGAAACATTTGAGATCGACTATTGAACAGTTGTGATTTTTCTTTCCTATTAAAAAGAGAAAATGGGAAAAGAAGTTGACAACTTTTACTTTAAAGGATAATTAGCGCTGGAGTTTTAAAAGAACGCTGCAAACCTTCACAGCGCTTTTATCTACAACATCCCCGTCTTTAATTTGCTATTAACATAAGTTCTCCTTCCACTATTATTTTAGGAAAATCACACCAATTATTTAAATCGTCCGCTAAACGTGCCGAGAGAGTCCTTAATGACTCCGAACGAGATCTTACAAGGGAACAAGTAAAAAAGAAATCTTAGGAATGTCAAAACATGAGGAGTTTCTTAAGGCTACGGCTCTTTAAAAAAAACACAAGATTTAGATGAACTGAGGAATTTCTATTTAGTCCGGGGGGAAAAAATAACAAGCTAGTTTTGCAGAGGATAAAATCTCTTAATGCAGGTTTACCTGTGTTTTAAAATTAGACTTAGAAGCGTCAACTTTTCCTCCTCCTATAAACAATCTATCAGAAGAGACAAGCTTCAGTCAGTGCAATTACTGTGATCTGATGCGGTGACATGAGACACCTGGAACCAGAAATCTGCACCGACAGAGCTGCAGTCTTCATTTGCTCCTCTCAAGGTGATATGCAGGAACTATATTTACATTGATGCATTTGGCAGATACTTTTATTCAAAGCGACTTGCATTGCATTCAAGGTATGAGTTTTATATTAAGTTCATGCATTCCCGTGCAATCGAACCCATGATGACCTTGGTGTTGCAAGCATCATTGCTCTACTGATTGAGCAGGAATGCACACACAAATCATGCATTTCATGCTAAGTAAAGGTAAAAGACATGATAACTGTTTAGGAAAGATCTTTGTGTACGCGGGTGAGTCAGGGCATTTGTGTGCATTGAGTTTTGTTGGGTTGTGTGTGTGCATTTCTCTCAGATTGAGCCGAGCTGGCAGGATTTGTGCCTCCCTTGGTTTGCTGTCACCTACGAGTTCTCCAGCAGCCCATCATCGACACCACACCACACCGGCCCGGCCCAGCAGGGGGCGCTTCGTCCTCCTACACACACTCCTGCACCTTTGAGAAGAATTACACGCTTCTCCCAGCGACAGCTCGATGCCAACGCTAACGCGCGGTAAAACAGACACCCTAGGGCTTCTGACGCTTAACTGAGAGATCTAATGTGTAGTGAACACGAGGGTGAGAGAACAAGTGCTAGTTTAAACTAGTTTGTGAGGAAAGAACTTTCTTCGTCCTTAGACTCTAGTCTGAAAATGGTGCATTTTGTGAGAGAAATCGTACTTCGTTCAGCAGTAAATTAGCTTGACTCATCTGAGATGCCGTAGTATTTGTAAACTATACAAAGCAAATCACACAAGGAGAATCACATTTTAAATTACGTGTTTGGGAGCAATTCAGCTGAACGAGAAACCTCGTTTTCTACACATTCACTACCGTTAAAAAAAAAGAGTCTCTTCTGTTTATCAAGGCTGCATTTATTTGATCAAAAATACAGTAAAAATTATGAAATATTATTACAAATTCAAATAACTGTTTTCTATTTGAGTTTATTTCTGAGATCAAAGCTGTATTTTTTAGCATCATTACTCCAGTCTTCAGAGTCACATGATCCTTCAGAAATCATTCTTATATGATGATTTGCTGCTCAAGAAACATTTATGATTGAAATGTTGAAAACAGTTGTGCTGCTTCATATTTTTGTCCTCTGATGAAAAGAAAGTTCGAATTTTTTTGGCATTATATAAATGTCTTTACTGTCACTTTTGATCAATTTAATGCATTCTTGATGACTAAACTTCAAACGTTTGAATGGTAGTGTATATTGTAGCATTTGTTGAGGAATGTTCCAGGTTAAATAAACATGTTGACAGATATGCGGATACGATGCAGATCTAGACAGACAAACATTCAGGTTTCATCACGAGTGGCTCTTGCAATGTGCTGCTCTTTTTCTTATTTATTTACACAAACACAGAAGGATGAGTCGAACATTTTTCCGTGGTAATCGACTGACCCGTGCAAACCACTTTTCTATGTTATGACCTCTTCAACAATGTGAAAACAGTTCCAGATCCAGTGGAAAATATGCAAAACCACAAAAGTAAAAACTAGAGCTGGGCAACGATTAATCTCATCCAACATAAAGGTTTGTGTTTACATAATATATGTGTACTGTGTATAATTATTTTGTATGTACAGGTGAAACTCGGAAAATTAGGATATTAGAAAGTTTGTGTATTTCAGTAATTCAAATTAAAAGGTGAAACTAATATATTTAGTATATATAACTATATACATATGCATGATTATACTTTCAGAGGGTCGACATTTCTGTATTTAAAATTCTTTTTTTATTGATTTCATGTAATATTCAAATTTTCTGAGATTTTGAATTTGGGGTTTTCATAAGCTGTAAGCCATAATCATCAAAATTATAACTTTTGCACGATATTAAAATTTTTCGAGTTGAACCTGTATAAATACTAGTGCTGGGCCGTTATCGGCGTTAACGTGCTGCGTTAACGTGAGACTCTTATCGGGCGATAAAAAAAAATATCGCCGTTAATCTAAGTTGGGTTGGGATCATAAATAGCTTTTTCGGATATCGTTATATTTTCGCGCAATTCTAGTGTGTAGTAGTATGACATAGTATATACCGGTAATTGACGCCGCGCCTACTGTCACAGATCGCGCAGCAGGGTATTTTCCTGTCAGGGACACAAGGTGTACTTTTACTTTGGTACGTTGGTATGAGTTGCAGGAGATATGTGGAAGGTAACCGTGGTACCACTGATGGTTTGCACATCTTGGCAGATTGTCCGCAAGGCTATATTTTCAGCGACGTTCCTCTCGTTACTTTATTTTAATGCAATACGTTGTTAAATGAGTTTATTCCAAGTGTGCTGTATCCTTTGTATGGGCATGAGCAATGCTCATTTACAAATGAATCACTCTTTTGAGTCGATTCTGTTCAAAGACGTCATCAAACAAGTTGTCAGATCTATCTAAATCGGTTCGCGAATCAGTTGATCTGTTCAGTTCCTCACGCACTGACTGAATCGTCTGAAGCGCTTTCAATTCACACTCGAGGAGTCGTAAGTAACAGGAAGATTTAAGAACATCAAGAGCGTTGGATGAAGTGGCCGTGGATCTACAGTTTAGTCTAGTGAAAGCAAATCTCCAAATGCATCATATCTTTGCCAGCGATGAAGATCTTTATTAGTTGAACGTCTTCGTAAACTGTCTGTGAATGAATGATTCCACAGGACGATACATTCGATTTCATTTCATTCAGGTAATACATTTTTCAACCAAACAGATTATTACGCCACTATATCACTACTAAAGAGTATGACATTATCCGGTGTTTGGACATACATTAATTTATAGGCTACAAAAAAAAAAAAAAAACGATTCAGAGTCGGCGCACTGGTTAACAGGTTAAATAAGCTAGCATTGTCCACAGTTTATGAATGAACACCCGTAATGTGTGTGTATTGCGCAGTGACATAATCACACAAATAGTTTACTTTGATTGAAACTAATTTGTTTAAAAAGGAGGCTATTGCAGTAAAAAGGCAGGTTCACATAAAATCATTATGACATATGATGGCATTATTTTTTGATCTAACGAGCATTGGCGATGCAAAAACGGACCGTCGTGCGTATTGTTTTTTTTCTTCTTCCAATTAGCCTACTATGTTAAAAAAAAAAAAAAAAAACGACGAAAACATGTTACTTGTTCAATTAATAAACAGTTTGTTTGATGACAAATCGCTAAAGATGAAATTGGCCTCCCTTTCTGTCATTGCGTTTTTTTTGTTTTGTTTTTTAACGATATTTGACTTTTGCTCCTCGATTGTCGAATGGCATTTTTGGCAGAAATGCACATCCCTATGCGAGGCGAACTATTCTCAAAGACTTACTTTTAGTAATTATTTGGGTAGCACACATATTCTGAATGCCTTCGGGAGAATTCAAATGAGCCATTTTAATCTAGATTAATCTAGATTAATTTCAAAATTAATCTAGATTAATCTAGATTAAAAAAATTAATCTATGCCCACCTCTAATAAATACACACATATGCATGTATATTTTTAAGAAATATTTGCATGTATATATTTATACATAATTTATATTATATATAAATATTTTATATATAAAAAACATATTTTTCTTAAATATATACATGCATGTATGTGTATTTATATGTACAAAATAATTATACACAGTACACACACACAATATATTATATAAACACAAACTTTTATGTTGGATGTGATTAATTGTTGCCCAGCATTAGTAAAAATGTGTTTCTACGGGGGACAACAATAAAAATTCAGATTTAGCAAGAGTTTGGTGGAACAATAAGGACACACACTCCTGGTGGCCCAAAGCGACTGTGGACTGGCCTACATTTACAAGAACGGAGAACGTTTACAAGCTCCAGGCTTTTTAACTCCATATCATCACGGAACAATGAGACGGGTTTGTGTGTCCTTGTGAGACTTCTAAACATATATCTAGCAGTGTAAACATCTGATGCATTAAAGGAACACTCCACTTTTTTGGGAAATAGGCTCATTTTCCAACTCCCCTAAATAGTTTTACCGTTTTTTAATCCATTCAGCCGATCTCCAGGTCTGGCGGCGGTAGCACTTTTAGCATAGCTTAGCATAGATCATTGAATCTGATTAGACCGTTAGCATCTCTCTCAAAAAATGACCAAAGAGTTTCAATATTTTTCCTATTTAAAACTTGACTCTTCTGTAGTTACATCGTGATCTAATATCGACGGAAAATTAAAAGTTGCGATTTTCTAGGACAATAATATCATTGCACCAGGCACCAGCTCACACATGATACGGCAGCAAAGTTTCTTGATTATTACGCAGGAATGAGAGTATAGTTCCTAGCCATATAGGCAGAGAAAATCGCAACTTTTCATTTTCCGTCGGACTTAGTACATGATGTAACTACAGAAGAGGCAAGTTTTATATAGGAAAAATATTGAAACTCTTTGGTCATTTTTTGGAGAGAGATGCTAACGGTCTAATCAGATTCAATGATCTATGCTAAGCTATGCTAAAAGTGCTACCGCCAGACCCGGAGATCGGCTGAATGGGTTCGAAAACGGTAAAACTGTTTAACTCTAAGGGAGCTGGAAAATGAACCTATTTCCCAAAAAAGTGTAGTGTTCCTTTAAGGTTGTGTTGGCGGTGGAGATACTCTACCTGTTTCCAGTATACGCCGGTGTAACAGACCCGTCGGCAGGAACGCCTCGTCTTTACAGGAGCGGATCTGCGTTCCCACCAGCTCAGAGTTGGTCGCTAGAATACGAGCGCTCTCTTCGTTGAGGTTCACGCCGGCCATAGACGCCACATCATTGATGTCATCATCGTCTCTGAAATAACAGACGAAAATCAGTCTGACGGCACAATATCTTATTTACATACAGTACTGAAGACTATAATCAACATATAAATGCATATTCAAAGCACTTGATATTCGACAATCAGTCACTGATGTTTACTCGCACGGATAAACTACTTTAACTACATTAAAAAATATTTTTGTATGTATTATTCTGATAGTTGTTCATGCAGGATGAAATTAACCAATCAAAAAAACTCATTAGTACTGGTGAGAAACTTAAAAGTAATGCTGTTCAGTTACAGAACCTACAATATTCACTACTACTACATTCTTTCGCATTTTAACCTAAAATGTTGATGTTGAATAAAATATTATTATTATATATTTTAAATATATATTTTTTTTTAGATATAAAAAAAAATAAAAAAAATAATTATTAGTCGACTATCTGTGTGCATCACGAGTATTCAGGACAAAATGGGAATGTGGATGCAATTCAATGATAATTCAAGTCATGTGAATTATTAAATAATTATTAAATAATGTTCTCAGACATGTTATTTGTCAACTGTCTGTGTACATCACATGTATTATGAACAGAATGGGAATGTGCAGGAAATAATTAAGTAAATATATTTTTTTCATTGTGATTGTGAAGAAAATTACTAACACAAACTAATATGAAAACTGAAAATTTTAAATTAAAGCAAACTCAAAACACAAATAAATATTATAATAGTACTAATATTGCACCTGAATGTTGACGTTATTAGGCAAGCGTGACGCATTCCATCAGTGCGACTGGCAGCTTTTTCACCCAATCATTACTCTCCCTTTCCCCGTTGCCTTGGTAACAGTGTCCTAATTACGGCACATTAGCAGTGGAGTTTCCTGCGCTCGAGGCACTGCTGAAAACTTCATGCTCCGGCCACAGAGGTCAAAGTTCACTCAGCTCCACTCTG